>JAQQSW010020787.1:0-10783 GCA_028646575.1 Pseudocheirus occidentalis | reverse complement strand
AGTCAATTAATTGCTTGATTTTTTTTAGCTCTGTGGAACTCTGCTTCTAGGGGGGAAAGTTCTGTCCCAAATTGCTGGAGTTTTCCCAGCTGCTGGAGCTATTAGGTGGGTGCTGCAGCCCCCACCAGCTTTGGCTTGCTGAAAGCATACCCCAGGACCACCAACCTAGACCATGATCCAGATCCAGGCCGCTCAACACAAGAGCCCTTGGCCTTTGATCAACCGCTTTGGCCCCCTTGCAGTCCATAGGCCAGGAGCTCTGAGGCAGCTGGGTTGGGCTGCTTCCTTGCCCTGGGGGCGGTTTAGCTGGACCGCTTATTTCCCCCAAAATTTACCTTGAATTCCACTGACTTTTCTCTTAGCCTTATTTTTCCTGGCTTGATAAATGTGGAGATTGCTCCAGATGCCGCTGATCTACTCTCCTGTAGACTCCAGCTGCAGCTTCTCCCAACTGCCCTGGGGCCAGGCCGTAGTTTCGGGCTGGGCTGGCCTTGGCTCCCAGCCTGCTGCAATGACCCCCACCTGCTGAGCTACCTTCAGTGAGACACGTGTTTTCTTTATTTTTGTGGGTTTTGGAGCCCTAAAATTTGTTTAGAGTTGTATTTTATGGGTATTTAAGGTGGCTTGTGGAAGCTGTGAAACTTTGCTACTTCTACGCTGCCATCTTGGCTCCGCCCCCGGATCTAATCTACACTTTTAATGCTATGCCAATCAAATTACCAAGTGGATATTTTATAGAACTCAAGAAAATAATAAATAAATTCATTTTGAAAAACAAAATGTAGAATATCAAGGGAAATGATGAAAAGAAGTAGGGACAAAAAGGGAATAACACTTCTAGACCTTAAACTATATTATAAAGCAGCAATCATCAGAAACATTTGATATTGGTCAAAAATAGAGACACAGATTAATAGAACAAATTAGAAAAGTGAGAATAAGAAGCAATTCTGATGTTTGACGAAGTGGAAAATATAAATCACCTAGGGAAAAGCTCCTGATTGATAAAGATTGCTCAGAAAAACTAGAAAGCAGACTGGTTGAAATTAGGCATAAAACAACATCTTGTACCATATTCCATAATACATTATGAATATGTGGCCTTAGAATTAAAGGTCATACTTTTAAGAACATTAGAAGAGAAACAAATCATATGTCTCTCACATCTAGAGAGGAGATGCATTCTTAACCAAGCAAGAGACAGAAAGAATTACAGAAAAATAAAATAGATAATTTGATTACACAAAATTGAAAATCTTTTGCACAGACAATATTCATGCATCTTCAGGCAGTGAAGATAAATGATCAAATGGGAAAAACATTTGTATCATTTTTCCTGATAAGGTTATAGGATCTAAGATATGTAAACAAATAAAAGACATGTGTGTGTATTGGTGGTGGTGTTATTGTTCAGTCTAATTCAGTCATGTCTGACTCTATGTGACCCCAAAGACAAAGATACTAGAGTGGTTTGCCATTTCCTTTTTCATTGTGTCCCCAGTGTAGATGAAGAACTGAGGCAAACAGAGGTTAAGTGACTTGTCTAGGGTCACACAGCTAATAAGTGTCTGGCAAAATTTGAATTTGGATCTTCCTGACTCCAGCACTGGTGCTCCATCTTATACCATCTAATAGTCATTTTCAATTGTGGTCAAAACATATGAACAGTTCTCAAAAAAAGAGAGAATTGAATAATATTCACAGTCTCTGGAAAGAATACTTCAGATCACTAATAACAAGAGAAATGCAAATCAAAACAACCTTGAGGTTTCACTCATACCCTACAAATTGACAAAGATGACAAAAAATAGCAATGATCAATGCTGTAAGGGTTTGAAAATGATAGGCACATTAATACATTCTTGGTGGAATTGTACAGTGGTACAACCATTTTGGAAAGCAATTTGGAATTATGTAAATAAAGTGACTAAAACATCCATACTCTTTCAACCAGACACTCCATTCATTACTGGGCTTATATCCAAGGAAGCCATTGATCAGAAAGAAGTTCCCACATATACCGAAATATTTATACCAGCACTTTTTGTGATAGCAAAGAAATAGAAAGAAAGTAGATGCCTATAGATTGAGGAATGGCTAAATAAATTGTGGTACATGAATTTAAGGAATATTATTTTTTTATGTTTACCCCTCTTTTGTTTAATCAGTATTTTATTTTTCCCCCAATTACATACCAAGAAAAGTTTAAGCATTCATTTTTATAAGATTTTGAGTTTCAAATTTTTCTCCCTCCTTCCCTTCCCCCTCCCCTCTTCTGAAAATGGTAGGCAGTTTGATATAGTTTATACCTCTGCTATCATGTAAAATGTATTTTCATATTCATCACAGTTGTGGAAGAAGAAATAGCTCAAAAGGAAAACAAAATATGAGAAAGAATAAAGTGAAAAAAAACATGCTTTGATTTGCATTCAGAGTCCATCAGTTCTTTATCTGGATATGAACAGCATTTTCCTTCATGAGTCCTTTGTACTTGTCTTTAATTATTGTGTCACTGAGAAGAGCTGAGTCATTCCTAGTTGATCATCACAAGATGTTGCTGATACTGTGCACCACATTTTCCTGGTTCTGCTCACTTCATTTTGCATCAATTCATAAAAGTCTTTCCAGGGTTTTCTGAAGTCTGCCTGCTCATCATTTCTTATTGCACAATAGTAATCCATTACATTCATATATCACAACTTGTTCAATCATTCCCCAATTGATGGGTATCCCCTCAGTTTCCAATATTTTGCTACCACGAACAGGACTGCTATAAACATTTTTGCACACGCAGGTCCTTTCCACTTTTTTTATGATCTTGTAAAAGAATATTATTACTGTGTTGTAAGAAATGATGTATGTGAGGAATACAAAGAAACATGGAAAGATCTGTATGAACTGATGCAGAGGGAAGTAAACAAAGTTTACAATATACATTGTAACTACAACAATATAAATAGAAAGAACCACACACCAGAATAAAAAATTAATGTGACAAGATTATAAAGGTCAAGCAGTGTTCAAACAGAGTGATATGAGAAGACACCCCCAACATACCCCTCCATGGATGTGATAGGTCCATATGTGTTATACATTGCACTTAATTTGGGGGGAGGGCTTTTTCAATGTATTGAGCAGTTGTGTTGATTATTTTTCTTCTTTAAAAAAACACTATTTGTTATATGGGATGGCTCTCTAGGAGAGGTAGGAAAGAAGGAAGCATACTTAGGATAACTATCATATAAGGGACAGAAGATGTCAAAATTTAAAAAAATACTAAACATCAGTGCCACCCATTCATCTTACTTTGTACCCACTTTCATTTTAAAAGATGAATTTGTAAATGTTCAGTCACTTGCTCTTCTCTTCATCAGAATTTTTGACCATTTCTTCCTATTCATTTCTTTTCTTATGTTCTCCTAACATATGCTCTGTTCCTTTGGTTCAATATGTACATGTATGTATATGTATGTATTATGTGTGTATGTATATACATAAATATATACATATATATGTATATGGTTTTGTATTATTTCATAAAGGCTTCTGTCTCTTTCTGTTCCTCATATTTGTCAGCCTTAAAGCATTAGGACATTTCCTGACATTCATGCACCATGATTTATTTAATCCTCCCTCTATTATCAGGCACTTCATTATGTTGGTTGATTGTTCAAGATTTTTGTTGTCGTTGCTGGGCCCAGTGTTGATTTTTATTCCAATTACACACACTACTCCAACCACAACCAAAAATAAAAAAATCTGCTCACTGGACTCAGAACAGGGTGTTATTTTTATGACATTCTCAGTGTATTTTCCCAAAACTAAAACAATCGGGTGTTTGCTCTTCTTTTCTAACTCCTTCCCAACTCTGTGACCATGACTGTGGGCACAGAGTATAACGGCTCTTTGATAGGGTTTCAGAATCGATGTGAGGAGAACATAGAAGAAAGGACCAACTCTTGGTCTTGGAGTAAAGAGGATGGCTCAAATCCCGTCTCAAACACTTACCAGTAACTTGGCCTTGGGCAGACTTCACACCTCTGATCCTTAGTTTCTTCAAGTGCAAAATGGTGATAGTAACAGCATCAACCTGCCATGGTTCATTTAAAGCTGCATGACATGCATTGTGAAGTTTAAAATGCTATATAAGTGTGACTTATTACTATTACAACCAATCCACAAGCACTTGCTAAGTGTCTACCGTGTGCCAGGCACCATGTTCACTGCTAGAAATACAAAGAAAGGCCCTAAAGATGGCCCCTGCCCTAGAGGAACTTGTATTCTAATGGAGGAGGCAACATGTACACAGAGGCAGATAAGAGAGACATACAAAGTAGATCACAGGATCATAACTTTGGAAATGGAAGGGGCCTCAGAAGGCAGGCGGCTCAACCTCCTCATAAACTAAGGCTCCGGGGGAATAAGGAGCTTGCCCACTGTCAAACAACAAGGACATGACCTTAGTAGGGAAGGCAAAAATAGTCTATCTGAAAAGCAGGAGCCTTTTGGGGAGATGAGAGCGCTTGCCTTTCCTCTGAGTCAGCTTTAAAAAAGAAGCCACCTATGGAAGGTATACTTCACCGAGTTACCCAGCATCCTCTTAGGGCCCATAAGGAGCCTGCACCTTGGGTGTGTTTGGCAAAAGCCCAGGTGGCAAAGTCACTGGTTCAGTGACTAGAGAAGAATGTTACCTGTTAACCTTTTTTTTCATTCCTCCTTGGAGAATGTAACCTCTTCCTGGCTAAAATTTGTTGTTTCTATAGTATATTATGGATGAAGTCAGGCTTAGGCAGCCAAATGTATTCCCACCATGCCAGGCCCCAAGCCACCTTCCAGACAGGAGAGGCCACTGTCTCTCTTATTTTCCTGTTGCTCAGAAGAATGCAAAGAATGATTCTTAGACCATCACACACACCAAACTGTCCTAAGGGTACTACAACATTCTATGAAAAGGCAGCATAAGAGTGAAATATTTTCGAGTGAGAGAAACCAATGATTGCCAACATTATAGGAAGACTGAGGTAAGGGGCTTTAATCAGTTGACAAATGTCAGCTCATTAATGCTTCATAAGTTGTCCTTGTGAGGGAAACATTAGCACATTTCTTTTCAGATGGCAGTCTAAGACATTGCAAGGGAAGGACACCAGGCAAGGTGGCACTGAGTCAACAGTGGAGCTAGGAATACTTGCCAATCAAATACACTGTGAGCCTGGCAGGTGGGAGCTGGGAGTGGAAGGAGACCCACTGACTCACAGTCATCTGATATTAGAACTTAGGACTGTCTTTGGCTTACCCCACAGGTTTCTACTTCTTTGATATACGGATTCAAGGGGCATCACCAGGGTAGAAGCCAGTAACTAGCATGGTAAAGACAGACAGCCAATAACATTTACTGACCATCCCTTGCTTCCTAAGCACTCTTACCACTAAATAAGACTTTGTCTTCTAGAAACGTTAAGTTTCTCTCAGACTCTAAGAAATGTTCTGCACATAGCAGATTTTCAATAAAAGTTTGTGCATAAATGAGTGAAGGTACTAGTCTCTGCAAGGAAATAGAAAGGTGGATGGGACAGTTCTTGCCCTCAGGGTATTTAGAAGCATGATGGGGCAAAGGAAGAGTAGAGTCCATGGTCTCTTGAGCTCCCTTCCAAGTGAGCTCCCATGGCCTGCACAGACACCCCTGAGCTCCTTTCTCTGGCTCTGCAATTTCCGAGTATTTGGCAAACATTTATTCAGCACCTGTTATATGTTAGGCCCTGCCTGGGGAGGGGGAGAGGTAAAGGAAAAGACAGTGTCATGCCAAGACAAGGTTCCTATACTCAAGTAGCCTTGGATCTAAACTTTGCAAAACTGTAACTGAGGGTAATTCCCTTTGTGCTATCCAATGTCCCTTATCCAAGGACCACAGGCCTACAGCTAGAAGATCCTCATGTAGTCCAATCACTTCATTTTGTAGACAAAGAAGCTGAGAGGAGCCCAGAGGAGAGAGTCCCATCTGGTGCTCATAACAATACTGCAAGGTAATGAGGCAAATAGTGGTTAAGTGTCCTGCCCAGGATCACACAGTAAGCAAGGATTGGAGGCTGGATTTGAATTCAGGTCTTCCTGACTTATCCTTTCCTGTGAGTGGAGACTGACCCCACATGTGTGACATGTATGATTCATATGTGAATCATACAAAAGCAGCACAAGAAAATCCTCTGCATTAGTCACCTCCTATCCACATCACACACGCCTAGTATTTCATGGTCATTCATCCACTTAACCAATATATAATAGTGCTCACTATGTGGATGTGTTCCAATCTACCTATGACCTATGTGACCTTGGAGAAGTCATTTAACTTGCCCTAACTAATTTCCTCATCTCTAAAATGAGAGGGCTGGTCCAACCAGCCCAGGAGGTCCTGTCCTGCTCCCCTGGACTAGAAGTCAGATCTCCTTCATCTCTCTCTCTCCTCCTTCCCCTTCTCTGGATAGCTGTTTCCAGTCATTAAACCCAGCAGTCATTAACACTGATACTTCTCTCCTCCCAGGCTGTCATGGACTTCATTTGTCTGCCTCTGGAATGAGTTCCAGCCTGGGCATTGACAGCTTAGGCTTAGGTCCTAAAGAAACCTATCAGTCACAGGCTCAGCCTCTAAGACATCAAGCGATTAATTACCCCCCTTCTGTGTGTCCTTTACCTCAGCTTCTCCCCAGATTGGGATTTCAGAGCTATACATAGGAAGCACATCAACTAGCATTATAAAATACATACATATACATATATACACACAGGGTATACCAAAAGTCTTAAGCTTTAATACCTTAAAACTACATTGAGATGTTTGGGACAGCACACTTTTACATGCACATATATGTGCATATACACATATACATATGTAGATGTTATGGTTCATATACATAATACATGCCATGTATAAATTATAAAATATATTAAAGTTATAGATACTTATACATATGCATGTTTGCATCTAAAGATATGTATTATACCCATACATACTTCTTATAGAGTAGTATGGAAGCAAGATCCCATTAAACTCTTTCTCTCCGTAACTACACTGTCACGGCCACTCTGTTCTTTGGCTCAACAGCGATCATGTGGTCAATCCCCCCACCTCAGGCCATTGTGTCCCTCTTAAATACCCACACCACTGCTTCACAGAAAGGAGTCTGCATGGAGCTGAGCATTTTTCCAACGGTAATAACCAAGGATAATTTTCTTCCAGTCATTTTAAACCTTTCTCAGCTCCAACCCGCACACCCGGTGAAACTATAAATTAGAGCAAGCTTCATTTCCAAGGTGCAATGATGGGATCAGACCTCACATTTCGCCTCTTTTCTTCCCTTAAGCCTGACATACGATGGAGCACAGATCTTGAGAACAGAAGATGTTTCCCATTTCTGTCTGTCTTCCTGTAAACACATTATAAAAACCAGCGGAGAAACACCCAGTCACTGTTCCCTGGGTGCATTTATCTACTTATGTGTAAGAAGAGCCCTTACGCATCCATCCCAGAGTGACTACCTGCTAAGTCTCATAATAGTCCGCCTTTTGTTTTCTGACAGGGGCCATAAAAAGCATGAGCAAGGAGATTCAGAAACTTTCATTAACTTTGGCATTATGGCTTTTCTCCTCCTCTCCACCTTTTAAATGCCAGCCACTGTGGTCAAGGGAGAGGATGGCTTCTGACGTCATCCTAAGTTGTGCCTTCAGGGAGTGACTTTATTAGGGCAAAGAGAGGACAATCTACTCTTATACCCGTGCCAGCTCTTACCATGACCCTGGACTACCCTGTCCACATACCTGGTAACTGGCAGCAGGTGACTGGAGAAGAAGGTGCCTGCCCGGTAATGATCACAGGTCTAAAATCTGGGAGTTCCAGCCTGGTCTCCCATCTCCAAAATGAACAGCTATGGCAATGTCCGATGGTTTTAACGATGTAGGTCAAGGTTTTTTAACTTGGGATTTGTGAATTTGTTTTAAAACATTTTTTCTTAATAACTGAATTTCAATACAATTTGTTTCCTTTTTAATCCTTTGTATTTTGTTTTATGTATTTAGAAAATTGTTGTGAGAAGGGGTCTAGAGGGCTTCATCAGACAGCCCAAGGTCATGCATGTGTATGTGTATATTATATATATATATGTATATATGTATAGATATGTACGTGTATGTATGTATATACACATACATACATACACACATATAGATATGTATTGTATATGTGTGTATATATGCATATATATACACACATATACATATGTGTGTTGTTAAGAACCCCTGGTAAAAGAAATCATTGAATGAAGAAAAAAAACACAGAGTTTTATGCCGATTGATCAATAAGCATTTATTAAGTGCCTACACCAGTGCTAAGCCCTGGGTTTCAAAGACAAAAATAAAACCATTCCTGCTCTCAAGGAGCTTGTATTCTGTAAGAGAAGACAACATGTATGCCATGTATTTATAATGCAAAGACATGTACTTATCATGCATAAAAGACTCTCAACACATCCAAGGATTTTTTGGGTAGTAAAGTATGAAGTTCAACTCCATGAGAGTAGGCTGGGGATTAGATTTTGAATCCTGATCTCCCATTATATCTGTCACTCCTTTTCATTAGAATATAAATTCAACAATTCAATAAACATGTATTAAAGGCCTTCTAGGAGCACTTTGCCAGGTACTAGGGATTACAAAGACAGAAGGAAACAATCCCCGCCCACAAAGAGTTTATATTCTAATGGGGAAATGCAACATGTTCCCAGATATGTAAATACAGCAAGTATAAAGCAATTTCTGGAGGACATTAACAACTGGAGTGGGGGTCCAGGGGTGGGGAATAAGTAAGGTCTTTATCAAACTGAGCCATGAATGAAGCTAGGGATTTTAAGAGGCAGAGGAAGGAGGACATTTTGGGCAAAGGAAAGAAGAGTCTGGACAAAGGTGTGGAGATGGGAGATTGCACACCAAGCTGAGAAAACAGCTAACAAAAGAGTTTGGCTGAAATGCACAACGTATGAAGGGGAGTTACATGAAATAAATATGGAAAGATAAGTTAGAGTCATAAATCCATAGATTCAACCAATAAAGATCTTTGAAATCTCTGCTGGGATTTTTAAAACTAGAGGAATTATTTATGTTATAAAGAAATACATTTGTTTAACTGATATCTAGCTTAGGAAAAAAGTAACACTTTATTGAGTATGAATGTATTTTAGGAAAACTAATGGAAAGGCATTCGAGGAGGCTCAGTTTAATTCGATGCTAAATGTTTTTCTGAATTTAGTCAACTCTAACATATAGGATTGTAGCTTCTGACATGAAAGGAACCTTATGGTTCATCATCTCATTTAATGAGGAGTTTAAACGCCAGGCTAAGGAGTCTCATATCATCCTAGAGGTGACAGGGAAGCTCTGAACATTTCTGAGCAAGGGAGTGAATTATAAATATTAATTTGGCAGCTGTTTTGACATTGGATTGGAGAGGAGACAGAAGTAGTTAAGGCTAATACAGGAGTTAATGCAAAAGTTTAAGTCAGAGTCAAATGAAGTCCAGAACCAGGGCAATGGTCATGTGAATGGACAGTAGACCGATTGGAGAGATGCCACAGAGGTAGAAGAAACAAACTTGGCAACTGATAGGAAGTAAGGGGTGAGGGAAGAGGAGGAGGTGGGATGATGCTGAGGCTGCAGACCTCGGAGATGGAAGAATGGCGGCATTTTCAGCAAAATTAAGGAAGTATGGAGAAGGAATGAGTTTTGGGGAAAATAAAGGCAGGGATGTGCAAAATCAATGTCAATGATTCCTGCAGAACCCCTAAGGGCACTGGCAGTCCTTTTTTTACAGGCTGCTTGGGAAACACCCATTTTCCATGTAGGGCAATCCAACCTTGATTGTGCCATATTGACCAACATGTAACACACCCAAATTAAGACAACAGACCAAAGTATATTTGGCTAACTTAAGGAGTAATTACTCCCATTTGATACAAAAATGAAAACAAAGATGGTGTCCCGAGTTACTGATAAATTCCTTCAATATAATCCATCTTGTGTATTTGTTGGGTTAATCCTTGGGATTTGTCTCCCATTTGGTTGCTACCTGATTTTTCCACACTTAAAGACAGTTCTAGAATCCAGAATCTTCCCTTGTCGGTTTAAGCAACAGCTCCTCAAAATAGATCAGCTGGTCCACCTCAAAACAGTCACTGGCTCGTGGCACCACTTTCTCCAGAGATTCCCTGATCTCCGCTTCACTGGCATTCTGTCTCCTGGCCTTCCTGAGGTAGCCATAGACAGTCTCAAACACTTCCAAGCCCAGCTTCTGAATGGCTGATCTGCACAAATAAGAAGGAGAGAAAATTAACAATCAGCATATCCCTCTACAAGATGGGGACTCCTTATGGACAAGACTATTGACTTCCATCTCTGTATCCCCAATATCTAACACAGAACCAAGCATATTTCTTTCTGTCCAATCTTCTAGTTTCATTGGTATTCAAGAAGCCTCAGTGAGAATATTCCTCTTACCAACAAAGATCAGCAACTGTTCTACAGCAGATTGTCTTAGAGAATTGTTTGAGACACAAAAAGGCAAGTGACTTTTTCAAGATCACACACTGATCTAACCCCAAGTCTTCCTAAGTCCATGGTCAGGTCTTTATACACTGTACTACATTGTCATGAACATAGCAGGTGACCAATCAATATATGTTCAGCTCAATTGAATCTAGTTTAACTGAAATGCCTTTGTGAACATTCATCTTTAGGGTAGTCA
>JAQQSW010020786.1:0-10784 GCA_028646575.1 Pseudocheirus occidentalis | reverse complement strand
TACAGCCGCCTCCCGCTGCTTCCTTGCCCTGGGAGCAGTTTGGCTGGACCGCTCTTCTGCTCCCGAGTTAGCAAAATCCACTGACCTTTCTCTTAGCCTTTTTTTCTTCTGGCCTGATAGATGTGGTAATTGTGCCTCCAGTGCAGCTGATCTGCTCTCCTGCAGCCGTGGTTCCCAACCCAATGCCCCAGGGCTTGACCCGGCCGGGGTTTCGGCCGTGGGTCCCAGACTGCTGTGAAGAGCCTGCCTGCTGCGCTGCCTGTAGCAACAGATGTGCTTTCTGTCTTGTGGAGAGTTTTGGAGCTTGAAAATCTGTTTAGCGTCCCATTTTATAAGTTTTTTAGCATGTTTGTGTGGGAGCTGTGGTGCTTTGCTGCTTCTATGCCACCATCTTGGCTCTGCCCCAGTGCCTGTATATCTTATTTCCCAGTTGTATGTAAACAATAACAACAATAATAATAAATATATAGTTTTAAACATTTGATTTTACAACTATGAATTCCAGATTCTTTCCCTTCCTCTATTGTCAACCACCCTTACTGGGAAGATAAGCAATTCAGTATAGGTTGTGCATGTGTAGTTATGCAAAACATTTCCCTAGTGGCTATATTGTGAAAGACTGACTAAATGTCCCTCCATCCTATCCCTCCCCTCACTTGTTCTATTCTCTACTTTGACCCTCTCCCTTTTCAAAAGTGTGTGCTTCTACCTACTCTCCCTCCCTAACTTGCCCTCCCCTCCATCATCCCCCATCTCATCCCCTTCCCCTCTACTCTTTTGTAGGGCAAGATAACCCAATTTAGTGTGTATATCATTCCCTCCATAAGCCAAATTCAATGAGAGTAAGGTTGACCCATTCCTTTTTGCCTTCCTGTTCTCTTCCATTGTAAGTTATCTCTTGCCTCTTCTATTTATGATAATTTACCCCATTGTGTCTCTCCCCATCTTCTCTCACCTCTCAATTTTACCTTTTAAATATCATCCATTCGTATTCAATTGTTCCCATGTCCTCTGTCTATGTATACCTGTATACATATATACACACACTCACATATGTATTCATAAACACATATACCCTTCTATATAGACATATATATGTATGTATATATATATATATACATATATATATACATGCATATTCCCTTCAACTATCCTCATACTGAGAAAAGTTTCTTAAGTTTATAATTATTGTTTTTCCATGTGGGTATGTAAATAGATCAACAGTGGTAAGTTCCTTATGATTTATTTTCCCTGTTTACCTTCTCATGCTTTTCTTGCTTCTTGTACTTGAATGTCAAATTTTCTATTCAGCTCTGTTTGTTCTTTTTCATCAAAAATGCTTGAAAGTCCTCCACCTCATTGAATAACCATATTTTCCCCTGAAATATTATACTCAGTTTTGCTGGGTAGGTGATATTCTTGGTTTTAATCCTGGCTCCTTTGACCTCTAGAATATCATATTCTAAATCTTTTGATCACTTAATGTGGAAGCTGCTAGATCCTGTGTTATCCTGATTGTGTTTCTGCAATATTCAAATTGTTTCTTCTTGGCAGCTTGTAATGTTTTCTCCTTGATCTGAGAACTTTGGAACCTGTCTATAATATTCCTAAGATTTTTGGGGGGAAGTGTCTTTTTCAAGAGGTGATTGGTGAATTCTTTCAATTTCTTTTTTACCCTGTTTCTAAAATATCATGGCAATTTTTCTTGAGAATTTTTTGAAGGATGATTTCTAGGTTCTTTTTTTGGTCATAGCTTTCAGGTAGTCCAATAATTTTTCAATTACTCTCCCTGATCTATTTTCCAGGTCAGTGGTTTTTCCAATGAGATATTTCACATTGCCTTCTATTTTTTTCATTTGTTCAGATCTGTTTAATAGTATCCTGATTTCTCATAAAGTCATTTACTTCCATTTGCTTCAGTCTAATTCTGAAAGAATTATTCTCTTCAGTGAGCTTTTGAGATTCTTTTTTCCATTTGGCAAATTTGACTTTTTAAGGCATTCTTCTTATTATTGGCTTTTTGGGCCTCTTTTGCCATTTGAGTTAATCTATTTTTAAGGGGTTAGTTTCTTCAGTCGTGTTATTGACTCTCTTTTCATGATGTTCTTGCATCATTCTCATTTCTCTTCCCAATTTTTCCTCTACTTTTCTTACTTGATTTTCTAAATCCTTGATCTCCTCCATGGCCTATAACTGGTTCATATTTTTCTTCGAAGCTTTTGGTGCAGGAATTCTGACTTCATTGTCTTCCTCTTATTCTATGCTTTGATCCTTTTGTCCCCCCAAAAAGGAATCTAAAGTTGGGTTGCTGTGCTTTCTTTGTTTCCTTTGCATGATCATGTTGCCACTCAATTACTTGACTTTTGAGCTCTTTGCCACAGTAGAACTCTGTTTGTTTCAGAGGGGAGAGCATTGTCCGAAATTGCTGGGGTTTTTGCAGCAGCCAGAGATATGAGGAAGGTGCATTCTCTGCCACCCCCAAAAACTCTGGCTCACTGGTCACACACCTCAGGACCACCACCCAAAACCGCAATCCCAATCCAGGCAGGTTAAAGCAAGAGCAATTACCCTCTGAATGTTTGTTTGGCCCCCTTACAATCTGCAGGCCAGGAGTTCTGAAGCAGTCACGTGTAGGCAGCTGCAGGGCCACTGCACCTCCACCACTTTTAGCTCCAGAGGCGGGGGCCAGACCTGCTCCTCTGACCCCCCCTCCCAGTACCAACAGAATTCTACACTGACCTTTCACTTTTTCTTTGGCATTTATGGGTTGATAATTGTGGAAACCATCTCTGCTGCTGGTGATCCATTCTCCAGAAGTCCACCAAAGCCACTTTTTGGGGCCACCCTGGGACTAAAACCTCAGGCTCACACAGGGCTGGGCTCTGCTCCCTGTGTGTTGCAATGAACCTTTCCTCTCTGCCTACCGGGCTGACTTCAATGGGAGCTTTGTTTCTCTCTGTCACTTTGTGGGTTCTATAGCTCTAAAATTTGTTTAGAGTCATATTTTATAGGTATTTGAGCTAGTTATGGGGAGGGGAGTCCATGGAGTTTTCCTGCTTCTATGCTATCATCTTGGCTCCACCCCCCCCCGAATTCAAATTTTTAAAAAATGAATGTTAAAAATATATAAACATTTTTATACCGTGGAAAAAGGAAAAAAATGAAGCACAAAACAGAACACAATCACTCAGATGTGGTATGATCTGGATAGAGTACAGCATGACTATTGTCTCCTTACTCCTAAAAGCTACATTTCTCTTTTAGACTAAAATGGGTTATTCTGTCATACTATCAACATATATTAAACTTACAATCCACTAAGACTTCCAGATTTTTTCCAAACTTATATCTAGTCAGGCCTTTCTCATTTTGAATTTTAGTTCATTTTTAAACTCAAATGTCAAAGATATATTTATTACAGTTCAAGAAATTTCTGAATCCTAATTCTGCTATTCAGTATATGAGCTATTCCTTTTAGCTTTGTGTTCTATGCAGATTTCCTGAGCATACCCTAATACCTTTAGCCAAGTCACTGAAAAACTGTTAAATAGCATAGTTGTAGGAATAGATTCCTGTGGCTCTTCCCTGGAGACTTTCTTCTAAGTGAACATTAAACTATAACTGACTATTCTTTGGGTTTGGTCATTCAACTAGCTTGAAATGTACTTAAATACCCATAATTCATCAAAAACTTCTCCATTTAGAAGGTCATTAAGCTACCTGTTAACTTTGAATCTCTGCTTCTATGATTTTCCAAGGCTTTCCCTCTCTTAATTATTTGCTATTTATCCTGTATATAGCTTACTTCGTATATATTTGGTTGCATATTGTCTAACCCATGAGATTGTAAGGTCCTTGAAGGGCAGAGGCTGTCTTTTGTTTCTTTTTTGTATCCCCAGTACTTAGCACAATATCTGGCACATAATATTGTTTAATATTGTTGATTGATTAATTTTTCATATGTGTATCATGGGGTAGTTTATCTAATGTTTGCTGAAATCTTGGTAAGCTATAACTATAAAATTGCTCTGGTCTAACAGGAATACTCTCAAAAATAAGTAAAAATAAGAGTAGTCGGACTGGATTTATTCTTGATAAAGCCATACTGACTATTTATAATTACTGCTTCCTCTTCTAGATGGTCACAAATTATACCTTTAATAATTTATTCTAGAATTGTCCCAAGCAAAAAGGAGCCAAGGTCACTGATCTGCAGTTTGCAGGTTCCTTTAACCTACCATCTGTTGAAAATTGGGTCAACATTTATTTGCCTTTCTTTAGTACTCTCCTATTCTCTAGGATCCTTCAAGAATCACTTAGGGTGACTCAGCAATCACATCTGCTAGTTTTGTTTTTTTTTCCAGTCCCCAAGGATGCATAGTTTATCTGATTCAGGTGACTAGAATTTGTCAAAATTAACTAGATGCTCTCTTTATCTCTCTTTAATTATGTTAGGTATCATCTTCTATTAGGCACATTTTTCTTGTTCTTTTTTGTTATTTTGTTTGTTTTATGAGACTAATGCCTCTAACCTTTACCTGGATAGAAATATAGCAGCCACTCAGATCCCAATAGTGGTCAATGTGGTAACTTTATCTCCTTCAACACCACCTCTAGGAACCAGGAATTACTGGCATGTAAATAGTTCGACTTTGATAAGTTCCTTATGAATTCTTTGCTTTTTGTATTTGAATGTCAAATTTTCTATTCAGTTCTCATTTTTTCAGCAAGAATACTTGAACGTCCTCCCCCTCACTGAATGACCATATTTTTCCCTGAAACATTCTACTCAATTTTGCTGGGTAGGTGATTTCTTGGTTTTAATACTAGCTCCTTTGATATCTGGAACATCATATTCCAGGCCTTTTGATCCCTTAATGTATAAGCTGCTAGATCCTGTGTAATCCTGATCGTGTTTCCACAGTATTCAAATTGTTTCTTCTTGGCAGCTTGTAATATTTTCTCCTTGATCTGAGAACTCTGGAACTCGGCTATAACATTCCAAGGAGTATTCTTTTGGGGATCTTTTTCAAGAGGTGATTGGTGAATTCTTTCAAGTTCTATTTTTACCCTCTGGTTCTAAAATATCAGGGCACTTTCCTTGAGAATTTTTTGAAGGATGATTTCTAGGTTCTTTTTTTGATGATGGCTTTCAGATAGTCCAATAATTTTTCAATTACTCTCCTGGATCTATTTTCCAGGTCAGTGTGTTTTTTTCAAGGAGATATTTCACATTGCCTTCTATTTTTTCATTTGTTTGGATCTTTTTAATAGTATCTTGATTTCTCATAAAGTCATTTGGTTCTATTTCTTCTGCTCTAATTCTGAAGAAATCATTCTGTTCAGTGAGCTTCTGAGATTTTTTTTTTCCGTCTGGCAAACTTAGCTTTTTAAGGCATTCTTCTCCTCATTGGCTTTTTGGGCCTCTTTTGCCATTTGAGTTAATATATTTTTAAGGCATTATTCTCTTCAGTCAGGTTGTTGACTCTCCTCTCATGATGTTCTTGCATCATTCTCATTTCTCTTCCCAATTTTTCCTCCACTTCTCTTATTTCATTTTCAGAATCCTTCTTAAGCTCTTCCATGGCCTGTAATCAGTTCATATTTTTCTTGGAAGCTTTTGGTGCAGGAGTTCTGACTGTGTTGTCTTCCTCCCATTCCATGCTTTGATCCTTTTTCGTCCCCCAAAAAGGAACGTAAAATTGGGTTGCTCTGCTTACTTTGCTTTTTTTGCCTGCTCATGTTGCCAGTCAGTTACTTGACTTTTGGGCTCTTTGCCACAGTAGAACTCTGCTTCCAGTACAGGGAGCTTTGTCCCAAATTGCTGGGGTTTTTGCAGCTGCTGTAGCTATTAGAAGGCCTCTGTCTCTACAGCCCCCACCAGCTTCGGCACACTGGTTATATACCTCAAGACCACCACCCAAGACCAAAATCCTGATCCAGGCAGGTTAAGAAAAGAATACTTAGCCACTGAATGTTTGCTTGTCCCCCTTGCAATTTGCAGGCTGGGAACTTTGAAGCAGCCAAGTGGAGGCAACTACAGGACCTCTGCTTCTGTCTCTTCTGGCTCTTGTGGCAGAGGGCCAGACATGCTCCTCCATCCCCCCCCCCCAAATTCAGCCAAATTCCACCGACCTTTCACTTTGTCTTTGGCATTTATGGGTTGATAATTCTGGAAACCACCACAGCTGCTTATAATCTACTCTCTGGAATACTCCACCCCAGCTGATCCAGGTACCCTGGGGCTAAAACCATGAGTTCATGCTGGGCTGGGCTTGGTTCCCAGCACGGTGCAATGAACCCTTCCTGTCTGCCTGCCAGGCTGCCTTTGGTGGGGGGAGCTCATGGAGTCTTCCTGCTTCTACCAACCAATTTCTTCTTTTTATTTTTTTGCTTTTTGGAGGGCAGTTGGGGCTTAAGTGACTTGCCCAAGGTCACATGGCTAGTTTTTGTGTTAAGTGTCTGAGGCCGGATTTGAACTCAGGTCCTCCTGACTCCAGGGCCGGTGCTCTATTCACTGCGCCACCTAGCCGCCCCCAACCAATTTCTTCTTGGTGAAAATCAAGCATGGAACAAAATCTTCCCTTGTTTGTTCTCCTTTTTGAAAAATAAAATTGTGACGAACACAAATAAATACATTATTAATTGCTCTACTTTTGTCAGGAAGTGAATTCCAACAAATGTTTAGCTACTTCAAGTCTCCATTCAATACTACTGTGTGGCTGTGCACCAGATTGATGAAATACTTTCTAGCTCATTTGTTTTCTCTTTCTGACCAGATGATCCTTAGTGTACTCTGATAGCAATATTTTTTGTTTCTTCTTCCATTGAACTTCCATATTTCACCATTCTCTCTCTTTCTCTCTCTCTCTCTCTCTCTCTCTCTCTCTCTCTCTCTGTCTCTCTCTGTCTCTCTCTGTCTCTCTCTCTCTCTCTGTCTCTCTCTGTCTCTGTCTCTCCCTGTCCCTCTCCTTCTCCTTCTCTTTCCTCTCTCTCTCTTTCTCTCTCTCTCTCTCTCTCTCTCTCTCTCTCTCTCTCTCTCTCTCTCTCTCTCTTCTGTTCTATTCCTAGATTTCCTCAGATGAATAGATTTTCTTAATGTATAATATTATTCCTTCTCTCTTCATAGACATGGAACTGTAAAGGACCTTAGAGGCCAAGGAGCTTCCACACTCACACCCCTTCAAACACGTATATCACATCTGAGGTATCCAAGGGCAATCAAAGTTAAATGACTTGTTCAAAGTCCCACAGATAGTAAGTGGCAGAATTTGGGTTTGAATTTAGATTCTCTATCTCTAAATGCAAAACACTTTCCTTAGCAGGAACAAATACAATACATATACAAATATCTTTTGTATTATGAATTGAACTTGATGACATCTGAGGTCTCTTCAATATTCTGTGACTCTGTGATGACTTTTCCAGCTTTATCTTGCACTACTTCAAACAAACTGAATCATTCACTGTCTCATGATCAAATCCTTGGAATGGGTTCTCAACTTTATCTTCTTGGATTAAAAAAAGTTATTAGGTACTTACTGTGCTGCCAACATCATACAAAGATCTCACACTATTAGAACTAAAATTAAATTTTTTCAGTTCTTTATTTAAAAATAAGAAATTTCCAGTCTCTTATGTCTAGAAATCTGAAATTGTGTATCATTTGAATTCAGGAGCTCTGAGCTATAGCAGGGCTAAAGCCAAATGGCTGTCCATAGTAAGTCTGGCATAAATATGGCACAAGTAGATGGCCACTGGGGACTAGAAAAGGGGATAACTGTCCCAGGTAGGCAAACTTAGAAGGTCAAAACTTCTACAGCCATCAATTGGTATAAAGAATGGGTCCATGAGGAGCCACTGTACTTCTAGACTAGTATAGTTGGGGAAATTCAGCCTCTTAAAAAAGGGAGCTGTCTCTTGGGCCAAGATGGCAGAGTAGAAGCACAAACTTGGCATGGGCTCTGGCTAATAATATTCGCAATATCTATAAAAATGACTATAAATAAATTTTAAAGCTACCGAACCCACAAAGTGACTGAGAGAAACAAATCTCCCACTGAAGACAGAGTGGTAGGCCGACAGGGAAAGTCTATCTCAGTATGCTGGGAGCTAAGTTCAGTCCCAGAGGAGCTGTGTGTTTCTGGCCCCAGGACAGCCTTAACCAGCAGTGGGCAAAGTAGACTTCAGGAGAGTGAAGCACCAGCAGTTGTGGTGGTTTCCAGACTTCTAAACTCATAAACACCAAAGAGAAACGAAAAGGTCAGTGTGGAACTCGGTTAAAATGGGGAGGATGAGATCCCAGTCTGGCCCCAGCCCATGAGGTGAGAAGTGGCAGAGGTACTGTGGCTGTACCATGTAGCTACCTCAGGAGCTCCTAGCCTGCAGATGTAGGGGGACCAAGCACCATTCAGAGGGTAATCACTCTTGCTTTAACCTGCTTGGATCTGGATTGTGGTCTGGGTTGGTGGTCGTGGGGTGAGTGACCAGTGAGCCAGAGCTTGTGGGAGATGT
This sequence comes from Pseudocheirus occidentalis, assembly GCA_028646575.1. Taxonomy (NCBI): domain Eukaryota; kingdom Metazoa; phylum Chordata; class Mammalia; order Diprotodontia; family Pseudocheiridae; genus Pseudocheirus; species Pseudocheirus occidentalis. The sequence goes on along the minus strand of JAQQSW010020786.1, from coordinate 2,270 downwards.
AGAGACAGTGCCTTACTAATAGCTCTTGCAGCTGTGAAAATTCCAGCAATCTGGGACAAAGCTTTCTCCATTGTGGAAGCAGGGTTCTACTGTTGCAAAAAGCTCAAATGTCAAGTAATTGGCTGGCAATATGAGCAAGCAGAGGAAGCACAAACAGATGATATAATCCTTTTTTGGGGACAAAAATGATCAAGGTATGGAGCAGGAAGAAAACAGCAAAGTCAGAACTCCTGCATCAAAAGCCTCCAAGAAAAATATGAACACATTACAGGCTATGGAGGGGCTCAAGAAGGATTTTAAAAATCAAGTAAGAGAAGTGGAGGAAAAATTGGAAAGAGAAATGAGAATGATGCAGGAAAATCATGAAAAGCAAGTCAACAGCCTGCTAAAGGAAGCCCAAAAATACACTGAAGAAAATAATACCTTAAAAAATAGAATAACTCAAATGGAAAATGAGGTCCGAAAATCCAATGAGGAGAATGCCTTAAAAAGCCAAATTTGCCAAATGGAAAAGGAATGTCAAAAATTCACTGAAGAGAATAACTCCTTCAAAATTAGATTGGAGCAATTGGAAGCTAATGACTTCATTAGAAATCAAGATAATATACAAAAGATCCAAACAAATGAAAAAAATAGAAGGCAATGTGAAATATTTCATTAGAAAAACCACTGACTTGGAAAATAGATCCTGGAAACATAATTTAAAAATTACTGGACTGCCTGAGAGTCATGATAAAAAAATAGAGCCTAGACACCATCTTTCAAGAAATTATCAGGTAAAATTGCTCTGATATTCTAGATCCAGAAGGCAAAATAGAAATTGAAAGAATTCACTTTCAGATCCATATTTCTGTCATGAATCTCATTCCACCAGGTATCAATGACTTATTATGGGATCAAAATATCCTCCTTGTACTAGGAAGTCCACTGTAAGACAAAATTCTGTGTTATGTTTCAGAAATATTTGGGAAAATCCAACTACCAAAAAATATCAAAGAGTCAAAATGGCAGATGAAAGGCAGTCACCAGCAGAACTCTCCCAACATTCACTCCTCATATCAAAGTGGCAGAGGGAAATGGAGACTATGTAGAAAAATGAACACTTTGAAGGAACTATGGATATTTAGCCTGAAGAAGAAAAGACTGGGTCAGGAGAAGCACAGTGGTTGTCTTTAATATTTGAAATGTCATCTTGTCAAAAGCAAAAAATAGTCCCAGTAAAAAGAGATAAAGAAGAAAACCATATTTTCGTAAAGCCACTATAGACAATAAAGTAATATCAAAGAAAATTAAAGAAAAATTTCTCTGATAAAGGTTTCATTTAATAAATATATAGGGAACCGAGCAAAATTTATAAAAATAAGGGGTCTGCAAACGATAAAAGTTCAAAGGATATGAGCAAGTAGTTTTCTGAAGAAATCAGTTTAATAATATGAAAAATCCTCTAAATCACTACTGAATAGAGAAATACAAATTAAAACACCTCTGAAGTACTACCTCATACCTATCAGAAATGACAAATGCTGGAAAAAGTGAGATAAAACTATAGATGGAGTTGTGAACTGGTCCAATCATTAGGAAGAACAATTTGTAGCTGTTCCCAAAGAGGTATAAAACTATGCATGTACTTTGTCTCAGCAGTGCCACTACTATGCCTGTACCCCAAAGATATATAAAAAAGGAAAAGGACCTTTAATTACAAAAATATTTGTAGCATCTCTTTTTGTGGTGGGATAGTATTGGAAATTGTAAGATACTTATCACTTGGGGAATGACTGAACAAGTTGTGGTGTATGATTGTGGTGCAGTACTACTCTGCTATGAGAATTGATGAGAGGGATGGTTTCAGAAAAAGAAAATATGGCAAGCCCTATATGAACTTATGCAAAGTAAGAAGTTAGTGAAGTGTGTACCACATTGTAAGTGTGCGTAACAGCAATATTGTAATAGTGATCAGCTGGGAAATGTTTGGTTGCTCAGATTAATAAAATGATCCAAGACAATTCCAAAGGACACGATGAAAAATGCTATCCACACCCAGAGAGAGAAATAATGAACTCTAAGTGCAATTCAAAGCATTTTTTCACTTTCTTTATTTTTCTTTCTTTTTTGTAATATGGTCAATATGAATTTTTTTTCAAAGAAGGAAAGGAAGGGAATGAATCAAAAATGAATCAAGAAATAGAAATCAGTTCCATTCTCACCTCTGCTATGATTATATGAGTGGCAATTTCAGTAATGCCAAACCAGAAACTCTTGTTTCCACAAGA
>JAQQSW010020785.1:0-10784 GCA_028646575.1 Pseudocheirus occidentalis | reverse complement strand
ATATATAAGATATAGACTATATAGTCTTTATATAGACTATATATAGTCATCTATAAATAAATATGATATAATGAATATTTATATTATGTATTATGTAATAAATATTTATTTATAAATAAAATACATTAATATATGTAAACATATAGTCTTTATATGGAAATACACAAATATGAAAGAGTCTTCCCTTGTTTTAATTTCCCCTAGGAGAGGTGTATAAAATCATAGATTTAGAGTCAGAAAGGGACATTAGAGGTCATCTAATCCAACCTTTCATTTTATAAAAGAGAAAAACAAGACCTGGAGAAGTGACATGACTTATTCAAGGTCACAGGTATTAAGTGGCAGAGCCAGAATCTGAATACAGGTTCTTTGGCTATAAATCCAGTGATCTCTCCATTTCACAAGGTCATAAAAAGTTTAGGACAGGGGTATGATACTCTTCTAACTCCAAGTCACCATTAAATTCAAGCAATGTTCATGAGTGGCCCCTGTTAAGTTGAAAATTTGGGCTCTGGAACAGAAGAGGCCCAGGTGAGGCTGAGGGGTGGGAGTAAGGGACAGACAGAGAAAAGGAATTTGAGAAGGGAAGATGGGATATGGAAAATCAGAATGTTAGCCTAGTTGGTTTTACAGGTATTTTCTAGCTCCATCTCCAGCTCTATGATTCTTCAACTAAACTATAAGTTCTGTCTTCTATTTCTTCTCCTATCCTTTCCAAGTATGTGGTAATGGTGAAGGAAATTAGGCATCAAGTAGGAAACTGAACAGGATGATTTCTGAACTCTAACTATGAAGTTTTATGATTTAGCTCATATGGCTAAATTTCTAATCATATATTCTTGATTGGTAGTTTTTATGCTATTTCTTACTCACTGGTAACTTGCCATGTTGTTCAAGTATTTTAGTCCTGTCTGACTCTTTGTGATCCCAATAGGGGTTTACTTGGCAAAGATACCACAGTGGTTTGCCATTTCCTTCTCCAGCTCATTTTACAGGTGAGGAAACCAAGGCAAAACTGACTTGCCCAGGGTCACAAAGCTAGTAAGTTCTAAGTTCTAAGGCCCAATTTTAACTCATGAAGATGTCTTCCTTATTCTAAGCCCAGTGCTCTATTCACTGTGCCACATAGATGTCCCCATATAAATGTAGATTGATTGATTGATAGATAGAATATATGTGTGTGTGTTGTTAACCTTTATGAAGATATTGATATACAGTTATTTCATTTTATTACCTTAAGACTAGTAAACTTGTACTAGGAGCCAGACCAAGTCTAAATACTGAACAAAAAATTCAGAAAGCTTAAATACATTTTAGAACCATCCCAGTACAGGGAAGCTGTGCCACACAAATTTATGATCTCCATAAATGTTTAATCATTGTATGAGAAAGGAATTTTCTTAATTGAATAGATGGTAAATACAATAAAATAGGAGAACTGAAATTCAAGTGTCAGTTGAAAGTGTGACTCAGGATATCTGTGTTTTCTTTACCATTAACATTCCATAAAATAGTATATGTCCAAAAATATTAAGATAAGAAAAAGTCCCATCACTCAAGTTACTGCCTCAAGTTAAGGGTCTCATCCTTAGGGCCCAAAAAATAAGCCTCATCTGACTCTGTTGACATAAGATAAGGTATTCTCCAAGCTCATTCAGAGAGCAAAGACAAAGCAAGGTCTGTTTGGATGTAGTATGTCCCAAGATAGTGGGAAACCCTACTTTCAGCCTTACCTAGTTTCTGGAGTTGCTGACACAGAAAAGCACCTTTTTAAACCAAGGCAAAGTAGTCTGTTTGATTCATTCAGACTTTGTCCAAAAATATGATATTTAATGATTATCAGTTTATATAAATATACGTACACATTGATACGTAACTAGTTTTGAAGGATATTGGGACTTATGATATCATTGTAATATGGAATTTCTCACTTGGAATTTCTACGTTCATCAATGCAGATTGGCTGATCTTGGGTAATTGATAATTCTAGATAGTTGCCTAGTGTTAGTCTTAGAGAGTTGATAAATGATACTGATTCAGACACAGTCACAGAGCTAGCATGAGTCAGAAGGATTCCTCACTACTATAGTATATTGCCTCTCAGTGTTAGTATAATTCCTTCAATAATTCAAAGGCTCTTGGTATGTATGCTCTCCCTACCATTACAGATTCTAATTCCTGTTATGTTTTTAGCAATCTATCTTCAAGAGTTTCTACAGTTGAAATTTTTCTCACCTGCTGGTGAACCTCTTCAAATTTAGTAAAGCTTATAGACAACAATTCTTGGATTATCTGGTTTTGGGGGGATTTTTTGGATCATTAGTAATATGAATCCATTCTCTTAGCATGGATAATTGAAACCCAATTATAATGTACTCTAAATCTTTAATAAAATAAACCTAGACAGTTTTCAGTAAGTAGACTGTTTGGTCTTGGCTGCCTGACTCCATTTAATGCATATTATTCATGTATTGAAATTTCAAGCTGGGCTAAGGTCAAAGAGCAATAATTGTAGACATAGGTTCACAATACCATGTTCTCACCCCAGCTCCACTACCCAGCAGCTACATTAGTATGAACAACTCACTTAACCTTGTGGAACTCCAGCTAAGTGGACATAATAATATTTGCACCACCTACCTGAGTGGGTCAGTCTAGTCCAGTGGTTCTCAACCTTCCTAATGTCGTGATCCTTTAATAGTTATATGTGGCCACATGCAGACACGTTTGGAGACAGATAGAGGAGGTTCTTAAGACCATCAGAAATATGTGTTTTCCAATGGTCTTAGGCACCCCCTGTGACCCCTGCAAAAGGGTTGTTCTATCCCAAAGGGGTCATGACCCACAAGTTGAGAACCACTGATATAGTCAGTCAATCAATAAATAATTATTAAGTACCTACTATGTATCAAACACAGTGTTAAGGCTAATACAAAAAAAGTAAATTAGAGTCTCTGTTCTTTCAACTGAGCAGGGGAGACAACATGGAAACAATTGTGCATGAACAAGATATAAATAGGATAAACTGAAGGTATTTAATAGAGGAAGGTACTAGCCCTAAGGGAATGGGAAAAGGTTTCATTCAGAAGGTGTGATTTTAAGTGGGATTTGAAGGAAGCCAGGAGGTAGAAATGAGGAGATAATTCTAGGTTATAATCAAATTTCCTATCATATGACACATTCTGCTGAGAAAAAAACAGCTCTTGAAAAGGCTTCTCTTGAAATTCCCACAGCTGTAACTCTGCCCACTTACTGTTGTTCATGATGCCTGATCACTCTGATTCCTGGTACCTGTTGATAAATTCTGTTACTCAGTACCCATTGACCTACCCAGTGCAAATACTGGTTGACTTAAAGTGTAACAAAGGTGTGGTCTCAGTTCCATGCCTACTGATTATAATAAATCATGATTTCTTTCCATTTCAGAACCATAAGTCATACACAGCGGAAGAAATAAAGATGAAACAAGTGGTTCACAGTCCAACTGTCTTTCTGGTCTGATTTTTTAAGCTTTGGCCTATCCACAAATTCAAACAATGATCTTCATAAAGGACAAATACAGTCACCCTAATGACCTGAGGTGTTCTCTCACAGCTTATTGACTAACTGACTGAAATTAGGATGCATTCCACTCATCTTTCTACAATATCTTCTTACACATTTCTTACTGTGTCATCATAAGCCATGGTATCCCACTGTTAGCGCCAGATGGCTGAAAGGTGGATTCTTTGTGACAATCAATCTGCTGCTAGTCTGAGACCTGCCTCTTCCTAGAGACAGCAGCTGACACCCCTGTGAGCAAGAAGCCTGTTGTGTTCCAGAGGACTGTACTTCCCACATCAAACAATGTTTATTCTGCACCTGGGAACCTACAAGGCAGGAGCAGGTTAGAGTTTTATTTTCTCATTTCTCAGAATTCTGAAGCAAACATGTCTTGGAATCTCAGGAATTTCCAAATTTCAGGAGACTTGTCTTGTTTTGGAGGGTCAGCACATAAGTTTCTCATCTCCTTTAAAGTGTTACAACTTTTATCCTGAACAAAAGTAGTATAGACTGGAAACAGATTTCTTTTCTGAAAGCATCATTTCCATAGAAATGCTTAGGTAAATTTTATATACTTCCCTGAAAATCAAATATTTGTTAAACTCTTACTATGTTCCAGGCACTGTGCTAAATGCTGAGAATTCAAGAAAAGGTAAAAAATAATCCCTGTCCTCAAGGAGTTTAAGTGATAATGCATGAGGCAATGTTAAATAATTAGGTTCATCAGGAAATAGCAATGGCATACGTGTCCTACAATCCTTCTTATTGTGTGGTGGCAGAATGAAGAATTAAAAGGATGAAGAACATGTAGTCTCACTCTTAAATATGAGTCCTAGAGATCAAAATTTAGTAGGTGCTTTTTTAAGTGATTTTTTTTTAATAATTCAGGCCCCTGAGGGCTCTGACATCCTCCCAAGCACTCAGGCTACCACCCAGGCATCATTATCACCTCCTCAACTTTCTACATCCCATATCTAATCTGTTGCCAAGAGCAACTGATTTTATCTTCCTTACAACTCTCATATATTCTTTTTAGTCTATTCTGATACTGCCGTCCCTCTCATGCTGGCCTTTATCACTTCATCCCTGAACTATTGCAATACTTTTTGGTTGGTCTCCCCACACTCCCAGCCAGTCTCCTCTTGGCAACCAAGGTTATCTTCTTTAAGGATGGGTCTGGCCATGCCACTCTCTTCCTTCCCTCCACTCCTCACCCCTACTCAAACTCCAGTGGCTTCTCAACACCTCCAGCATCAAATACAAAATCCTGTGTTTTGACTTTTATAGTCCTTAATAACCTTCCTTCCCCTATGTTACTAGTCTCTTGATACCTTATTGTAATATTAATGGGAGCTGATACGTTATTGTAATATTAGTGGGAGTTGAAGATCTTTTCTGCCCATTAATAAGCCTCACATGGAGCCCAACAAGAGAAGCTTGATTAGGGAAGGCTTGCTTTTCAGGAAGGTCCACACCTTTTGTTACTTTGTAATTAGGCAGTGGGTCATGAAGGTTGCGATGTTCTCTGACCCTGGAGAAGGCTATATATACTCCCTGAGGTGAGGTTTTGCTTTGGGGATCACTTGTGGGAAGAATTGTGTGATCTGACCAGATGACAGACTCTGGGCAGCCATTGAGCCCCCCAGGCTTTGAAAACCTGGATGTTGGTGCTTCTCTTTCTCTTTCTCCCTCTGGTAACTAACACTGTATGTATGTAATGGTCAGACAGCTGGAGTCCTGTCTGTTGGTCTGCTGAATTGTGTTGTTTTCTCTCTCTCTATTTTTTCTCTGCTTGTAATTTCTGTTTGTATTCTCTGAAGCTCAGGGTACTTACTTTTTCCTAAGTGAATGATATATATGTTTGATTAAAGCAAGATTGTTAACCCCTTTTGAGTTGCTTTCCTTTAGAAAAGGAAAAAACTCCTTGAGGACAGGGTAGAAAAGGCTCTACACGTTGCCTGGCATTCTCTTTCTTCTCCCAGATGCCTCATAATTTCCCTGACTTCCCTAAAACCCCACTTTCTAAAGGAAGCCTTTCTCGATTCTCTTCAATTCCCCTCTGTTGATTATCTCTAACTGATCCTGTTTATATGTATTTAGATATCCTGTTTATATGTATTTGTTTGCATGTTGTCTTCTTCATTATACTGTGAAATCCTTGAGAGAGGGGGTTATTGCTTGCTTTCCCTTGAATTCTCAGCACTCAATGCCTATCACATAGTAGGCCCTTAATAAATGTTTATTGACTGACAAAAATGTCATGAGAGATAACATGTCAATATATTTTATACTGTTCAGTAAGTTTTTATGAAGGAAAATTTCCAGTTTACTTTTCCATTATTTTCCATTATTTGGCTCCAAAATTTCCCTGACTATTGCCTATCCTCATCTTACTGGTTCCCCTTAATCCAAGGCCTGCTCAATCTCATCTGATGTGTTGTATCACTGTAATTCTTTTCCAAGAAGTGCTTCATAGCCAACATCATTTTGGAAATAATCTAGAGCCTTGCCTAACATAACATGGATGCATACTTTGAGAATACTTGAATTTTACCTCTAATGACTTGACTGAATGTAAAGAGATAAAGGAGAATAGCCATCTAACTATGATAGGTACTTTCTTTATCCTATGGAAAAGAAGGATGAACAGGAAACCTTTGGATAATTCCTTCTCTCCCTATGATTATTATCCTAGGAATAACTGAGAAAAAAAGAAATGTTCCCCGAGGGATAACAGGTATAAAAAAAACAGTTAAATCTTTTAGGGATATAACTATAGACAGACTCCACTGGCTCTACCTTGAATGAAGGGAAAGTTACCAGCATTGCAGAGAGAGGACAGTGTATAGTGACTCGTTTTATTTGTACACTGGTAAATGGCATTTGACATTGTTAGATGTTGTGACTACATCTTAGATTAAGCCGTAAGAGATTGTCTTTTTTTTTCTTTTGAAGGTAATACTTAAAAAGAGCAGAAGTAAACACCAAAAACAAGTTTAGTTGCATTCCTTAAGAAACAGAGGAATTCCACGCTATTGAAAACAATTTCTATTTATTTAGGACTCTGATAAAAGAAAAGATTTAATAAGAACCTGGGCAGTGGCAATGACAGTGTCTGACAGAGGGAGAGGCTCTAACAAACAAATGTACCATTCAGAGTATCCCACATTTGCCCTGGCAAGGTAACACAAGAGTCATTATTTCTCATTAAATTAACTGCACTGATCAAGGGATGACGCGGTCCATTTAATTGAATTTTCCTGTTAACCAAAGGGCAAGCACAAACCCTTTCTCTTTCCTTTTTTACTAATGAAAATCTATCAAAAATGTGTTCTCTTACATCCCTGTTACAGCAGGTCTACCATATTATAGTTTAAAATAAAATATTGTTGTATAGTTTTACATTACCTAAATATCCCCATGTCTCTCTACTTCCCCCTTCCCAAAAAGTCAACACATATGTAAAGAAAAAATTAAGAAAAAGAAAATTAGAAACAAAAACCTAGCAAAACCAATTATACTCTGTTTTTAAAAGACATTGACAAACTGAAAATTAAAGTGACCAGAATGGATAAAAAGACTTGAAATTATGCTATATCATCATTAGTTGAAGGAAACTAGATTTTTAAGTTAGAGAAAGGAAGACCGAGTGGAAACATGATACCAATTTTCAAATATCTGGAGGTTTTCATGTTGGAGAGGGACCAGCTATGCTCTACATTGCTCCTGAGGGAAGAGCTGTGACCTACATTCCTGGCTGGGGAGAGGGTGCAGATTGCAGACCAATATTTGGGGGGGAAACTTCTGAATAATTAGAGCAGTCTAGAAACAGAACACACTACTTAAGGAGGATATGAGTTTTCCATCACTGGAAGTTTTCAAGCAGAGGCTATTTCAACTTCTTATTAAGGGTGCTATAGATGGCAATCTTGATTTAGGTCTAAGTTGAATTTAGATGAGTTCTGAGGTCCCTCCTGGCTTCAAGTGTCAATTATTTTATGATCTTTTGTCAATGATCCATAATCTCCAGTCTTCCCAGGATCAAGTTCATTAAATATCAAGGAATCATTTACTGAGCTATGTGCCAGAACTTGTGGATATGTTGACTCTATTTCCCAAACAAAAAAAAAAAAAACTGGAGGACACACGGATTGATAAAAAGCATTTCTTTTCAAAACCATCCAAAATATACTTTAAAAAAATCAAAACTTTCCCAGAAAACCTAGGAAATTATATCAGTGGGAAACAAATGAAGTATTAATACTTTCTTGCTCCTCATCTGAAGCTTCTTGTTTATTAGGGCAAATACACACCAGAATTTTATGATTTGGCAGTTATACTGATGTAGTCAATGTTACTGTTAGAAGATATGTGCTCAGTAGAGGAGGCTATCTGGTTGCTCTGCCTGGCTTCTGATTTTGTCCTGAGAGTATCCAAGTGGTGTCTATCCCCTCAGATCCTGGACCTCAACTTCTCTTCCCCTGGAAAAGAAAAAGAAAGCCTTTGTAGCAGATTTCATAGCCAAGGAAAACATTTTTCTCCATATTGATGGTGTCTAAAAATGTGTGAGTCTCATTCTGCATATGTAGTCTATTATATCTAGGTCAGAAAGTCCGTCAACAAACTAGATAGATTGGAATCAAATCTGGTCATTGTGGTGATAAGAGTTCTTAAACCTTTTGAAGTTGTTTTTATACTGTTATTATTGTATAAATTGTTCTCCTTGTTCTGTTTACTTCACTCTGCATTAGTTCATACAAGTCTCAGATTTCTCCAGAACAGTGCCTTTTACTATTCCTACTAAGACAATAGTATTCTATTATATTCATATGCCACAATAAGGTCAGGCATTCCGCCAAATGATGAATATCCCCCTTACTTTCCCATTCTTTGCCACCCAAATGTATTTTTATACTTTGTTTTTTCTCTTTAGGGCAATAACTTTGGTGTTACTTTGACAATCTGATGGATGTACTTTTTAAATGACTCACATTTACATTTCATTTTAAGGTTCACAAAGCACTTTACATGAGTGATCTCATTTGATCCTTACAACTTCCCTGTGAGTTAGGTGCTATCATTATTTTAATTTTACAGAGAGGAAAAGTAAGGCTGAGAGAGGTTGAGGGATTTGCACAGGGTAAAACAGCTGATGAGTCTCTGAGGCTATAATTCAAACTCAGGCCTTCCAGACCCCAAATCGAGCACTCTAGCATTTCATTACCTCAGTGGCTCAAACCAAAACCGTAAGAGACAGACTTGTCAATCAGAATATGAATTTATTAATTTACATTGGTGTAACTGAGTACTCGTGTCCACTCTTTAGGACATTCTCTTCACAGTATTAAAGAACTTTGAAAAGAGCTAGTCATCAAAAGAATGACTGGTGAGCATGAAATTAGAACAAACGCAGTTAAATAGATTTCTTTCCTTGAGAATACTTCATTTAGCCTGTGGCTGAGCCCAGAGAATTATTTATACACTACTATAAAGTACATCAGGAGTTCCCAAAGTGTGGGCTGAGAACCCTTAAGGGGCTACAGAGTCCTCTAATCGATATGCATACCCAGCATTGCCATTTTAGTCTTTATTTAGCTCCACCAAAATGTACAGCATGACAGGATAACAAATCAGCAAACATGCCTTCTGTAGACTCAATAAATAATACATCTCATACATATGCATTATTACTTCTCAAATGCATGCAGGTGCTGTGATTAACAAAACACCAAATTGCTTAAAACCTATTACTGAATTCATAGTGGTTTTCCATCATTATTCATTTTCTCAATCAACAGATAATAATATAGTTACTATCACATGCAGGTACTGCAAAACTTTTACTTTCCTTCACTCTTTCTTAATCTTCCTTTCATGTTCTTGCCATATTGGATGACTGGGAATCCCCCTATCTCTTGCTTTTGCCTGCCTCTATGTATTCATGCTCCATGCTTGGAATGATATCTTCTCTTATTGTTCATTTCATCCACCAATCTTCTTTCCACCCCAGAGATGGCTCCACCCTAAAGTCTAAGGGCTGCTTTCTTGATTGCTGAGTTCCTAACTCAGGTTTCCTTTTTCACCTCCTTACTAGCAACCTTGTTCCCATAGCCTTCTACCACTTTCCAGAATGTTGACTCCTTGAAGGAAGAAATTATCTTGTTTGTATTTGTATCTCTAGGATATTGCACAGTGTCTGATGCTCATTAATTATGTATATTTGTATATATATATATATATGTATATATATATATATATATATATATATAATCTATCTATCTACTCATCTGTCTATCTCCCCATCCATCCATCCATCCATTCATCCATTCATTCATTTTTCTGTCTGTCTACCTACTTGTCTATTTTCCTGTCTACCACCTGAAAACCTCTTCCTCTTCCTTCAAGGCCCTGCTCACAGGTCACTTTCATATACATCCTTTCCTGACATATTTAGCTTTAAATATTTGGTCTGGCTCTCGTCTTTGCCCTTGTTACATTCTACCTTGTACATACTCATCTGTATCCATATCATTGCTCCCCATTAGATTATCAATTCTTTGAGGGCAGTAAGTGTTGTTTGTATCATTGTAGTCCTCATCAGCATCTGGCACAGTATCCTACTTATTAAAGATACTCTTACTAAATGCCAGTCATGCCAGACTTTCAGGACACTAGGGATGATTATATTTCCCCCAATCTCAAATATATTTAGTTCTCTGTGGCCCAAGGTATAAGATACAAACTCTTTATTTTTTATATTTAAGCACCTCTACAATGTGGATTTAACCTATATTCAACCAGCTTCAGTCCATATTAATCATAATATGAATCAATTATATTTGTACTTTATCATAAATTTCCATGAAAGATATGACCCTGGAAAGACTTTTGTTGATAGAATTGATTAACATTTGCCATCATTATATTCCATAGTGGTTCTCAACCTTCCTAATGCCATGACAGTTCCTCATGTTGTGGTGAGCCCCAAACATAAAATTATTTTCATTGCTACTTCATAACTATAATTTTGCTACTGTTATGAATCATAATGTAAATATCTGATATGCAGGATGTATTTAAATTGAACATAACTCACAGGTTGAGAACCACTACCCAGATGCTATTAATAGGGTCTAGAGCAGTGGTTCTCAACCTGTGGGTCACGACCCCTTGGGGGGTCAAACAACCCTTTCACAGGGGTCACAGGGGTCACCTAAAACCATCGGAAAACACATATTTCC
>JAQQSW010020784.1:0-10784 GCA_028646575.1 Pseudocheirus occidentalis | reverse complement strand
GGCTTGTATGAATTGATGCTGAGTGAGAAGAGCAGAACCAGGAAAAATTTGTACACAGTCACAGATACATCATATGCGTGACAATGAATTTTGGAAAATTGGACGCTTCTCAGCATCGCACAGTTAAAAACAACTCTACAAGTCTCAGGATGGAAGGAGATGTCTACATTCAGAGAAAGATCCAGAAAGATTAGAGTTTAAAAGGAGACTGGAGCAATGCATGCTATCAGTCTTTTCTATGTTTGGCTTTTGTTTCTCTTTTCTCACTGTTCACTCCATTGGCTATAACACCTATACAACCAGACTATTGTATGATGTGAAGGAGTTTGCAGATCCTGTACATGATTGTATGTCACCATGATGGGTGTGGGGGGTGGGGAGGAAGGGGAGAAAAGTCTGAAACCCAAGAGACTCTGGAACTGAATCTTGTAACCTAAAAGTAAACAAACAAGTCAATAAAATTAAAAAAAAAAAGAAAAAAGAATTGAGTGGGTGGATACAAAACAAAATGCATGGGGAATGCCCTTTCTTCCTATTTTTGACTCATGAATTACAATGCATAAATTGTACTTAATTCAAATGTTACTTCACAAAAGAATTTCAAATCTGAAGCCTTGGAATTATGACCTTTCTCCCCACATTTCATACACAATTTTCTTCTAAACCTTTTCTCTTACATTTGTGTACATGACATGGAGGGGAAGGTTTGGAAAAGGAGTCAAAAGACAAGGATTCAGATTCTGTCTTATATCTGGTTTGGTCGATGTCTGACTGAATTGATTTCTGCCCAAGTCAATATTTACTAGGCTGTGGAATTTGGTAGCCTATTAACTGATGTTGGTGTAGGAGATGAGCTAAAAGGTCTAGGTACATTTAATAGTTTTCAGTGATACCTCTTTGTTAAGCATCATCTCTAGAAGGATCTTCCTAAAACAATCAGTCTCCCATTCAATATTTTGGTAGGGAAGAGTAAATCAAAAAGGAGATGCTGTCAGGTATAAGGAACAGTTGAGGAGACTTGATGGTAGAAGAGGGAGATAGGAGTAGTCAAGAAAATGTGGTATTCTGGGGACTTCAGCAATTGGGAAAATTGGTAAACTACTCTGCTCTTACATGTTGTTGAACAAGTCAGAGGGTGTAGAAAAGTGGATTCCACTTTTGATTTTGTCAGTATTTGAGTCAATCAGACAAGTCTCATAAATGATATGGATTTACTTCCTTTCATGCAAAGTGAGACACTGAAATGTTTCACTCATTCAACAAAAATTTCAGGCAGCAGACTTAGTGCTACCTAGTGCTACTGTCTAGGAAGAAGGCTAGGGATACCCTAGACAACAATAAGATAGTGACTACCCTCATGGAAGCCATATTCTAAGTGTATGAGGCATAACATGCTTGCACAATATGAAAGAGCAAATATGTACAAAGAGAATGCAGAATAATTTTTCAGGGTGCAGAGCACTAGCATCTGAGGGACCAGGATGGGAGGAATCAAGATGGGATTTCTACAGGAGGAGGCACTTGGGCTGCAGGGTGCTAGGGATTCTAAGAAATAGAGATTAGAAGGGATCACACTCTAGGCATGGAGGAAAGCTTGTACAAAGGCACAAAGATGGAGAAGTAGCGAAGAAATGGAGAGTGGGCAGTAGTAAGTAGGTCTGGCTCAAACAAAGAGCAAACAGGGAGAGTAAAGAAGTGATACAACAAACTGTAGACCATCCAATCAGATCCAGTAATCAGACTGTCCTGTACGGCAGAACATACCTCTTAGGACTGGTTTTAGGGCAAAGAATGTTACTGTTGTTGGTCCATTTTAAGTGGGTCTAAAAAGCTATATAAGCAGGAGTATACAGAAGCAGAAGGTAGGTTCCCTTTATGTGCTAATACATTTCTATTTGGGGGATTTGGATACTCACTTTATTTGACCTGAAGTCTTAAGTACCTATTAGCATTCTAGATTCTCTATGGGCACTTGAGGAAACAAGGTTGAGAATTTATTCAACAAATAACAAAAATCATAACAACAAAATTTGGTAGCATTTCCATAGCGTTTTAAGCTTTATAAAGGATTTTATAAACATTGAATTCCCCATTAAAAATCCTGGGAATATATGCTAGCATTATTGTTCAGTCCAACTCTTCTCACTCCATTTGGGAATTTTCTTGGGAAAGATAGACTGGAATGATTTGTCATTTCCTTCTCCCATTTATTCTCTAGATGAGGAACTCAGGCTAACAGGGTGAAGTAATTTGCCCAGGGTCCCACAGCTAGTAAGTGTCTGAAGTTGGATTTGAACTCACGAAGATAAGTCTTTCTGATTCTAAATCCAGTGCTCTACCTACACGCTATTATGATCCTCATTTTACAGATGACAAAATGAGATAGGCAGAGGTTGTCTCTTGGCCCTGGTCACACATAT
The DNA here is from genome assembly GCA_028646575.1 of Pseudocheirus occidentalis. Lineage (NCBI taxonomy): Eukaryota > Metazoa > Chordata > Mammalia > Diprotodontia > Pseudocheiridae > Pseudocheirus > Pseudocheirus occidentalis. Next base: position 8,364 of record JAQQSW010020784.1, on the reverse strand, counting down.
AATAAGTGCCTAAGGCTAGATTTCAGCTCAAGTTCTCTGGAGTCCACATCTAAAAATTCCTCTATGATTCATTCATAAAATCCCAAACCTTGAAACAATTTCCTTTTGTAAGGTTGAACATAAGAATGTTGTTCTTGTCAGAGGGGTGATGGGGGAGGATATAGGAGAGAACATATTGGGGGAGAGGGTATACAGTGGGATTGCTGTTTTGGGGTGGTGGGTAGGGGAAAGATGGAGTGAAAAATTGTAACTCAAAATCTTGTGGAAATGAATGATGTAAACTAAAAATAAACAAAAGTTAATTTAAAAAAAAGAAAGGAAAAAATGTTCTTCTTGGGGGCTTCATATAAAAAATAGATAGGTTGCTCTGACCTGTGATTTTCATATCTGATTTTCACAGCACAAACCAGAATACTGGGAGTTCTTTTATTAGGAAGTCTACTTTCACTTCTAGGGTCTTTCAGGGTTGGAAGAATAAGCCTCCTGAAAATAATAAAAGGAATATTTATAAAGGAAATGATGGAGGTGAATGGAGGGAGTGACTCAGGGCCATCTTACTTTCAGGGCTTTCTTTTCTTTTTTTAAGCTTTTATACGTAGTTCAGAAGAATATCAAGTAATGCCCCGAAGTCCTAGTATCTTCCTATTGTTGCTTAATCTAGAAAATCTAAGAAAGCTCTCAAGAAAAAAAAATTAAGCTTAACCCTTTTTGGATTCATACATTTAACAAGGGTAGACATACATGCCATGCACAAGTCCCATGAAAAGATAATCCTTCTCAAAGTGATTAGAGTCTACTGGGGGCTACAGATTTCTCTTGGGGTGGGGAGGGAAGGAGGCTACAATGCACAAACTGTTAAAAACTATACAATTTTATGAGAAAGAGAGCAGGAAAGCACCCCAGTCAGAAGTGACACCTAGGTTGAGCCTTGCAGTCAGCCAAGTATTCTAAGATGACATTTTTGAAGAAATGCTAGGTGATGCCATGGCAAAAGGGCAGAGGAGGCATCAAAGACACAATCCCAATTGGCTCTCAGCCCTTCCCCTAGGGAGTGAGAATCTATTTCTGAGAAATAATTGTAGGACAACACAGGGCAAAATTAGGACAGTCAGTAGATGATCAATGTTCTGTTATGTTGGAATGAGGAAAGAGCTTCATCCAGGGCTGGGTGGCCTTGTGAGGACTCAGGGTTATATGTGGGAGAAGTAGAGAATACCTCTCCAGATTCTGTGGAAACATGATATTCATTCCCCACTGATAAGGCAGAAGTTCTACCAAGCCCTGGGTTGAGACTGCTTGAAAAATGTTTAGTTTTATTTAGTGAGTACAAGTGTAATTTCACTGACAGGCACATAAGAATATCAATTACTTCAGAGATGTGATTTGGAATAGATAGTGTGTTCTATTTAATATGGGTTCCCAAGTAGCAATTTCATTATTTCCAGTTTGAGGGAATTGGTAATACATATTTATTCACACAATGCTAGAGCCCACAAATGCTAAGGTATATAGAACATCTGTTGATTCAGTTTCTCCAGTGTTGTTGCCTATGTATTATCCTTCCCTGTCTTTGAATTATTATGACCTACCATGCTGGGTCAGTTCTTCAACACAAGAATATTATAATAGTCTCTTTGAATCCTTGACTCTAATTTCTCCCCTCTCCATTGTATAAAATATAAGCTACCAGATTAATTTTCCTAAAACACAAACCCTGGCAAACTTGAGGACTATTTCATTAGGTAGGTAAGATAGGAAGATCCTAGCCATATACTCCTAATTTCTTATTGACCTTAGGAACTATGTGTAAACCAACACTGTCATTTCCGGAAAAACCTTCTATATGACTCCATTTCACCATATCCATAGAGTTCCTTATTTGGCAACACTCTTGTACATGTGTTCATACCCATTAGAATATAGAAGGCAGTGACTGCTTTTCTATTATATTTATATAGCACATGACTCGGCACATATTAAGAACTTAATTTTATTCTTAATAAAATAACATTAATTCTTAATGTATTCCTTTATTTATTTATTTAAAAAACTTTCAATGATTCCCAATTTCAAAAAGATAAAGACCAACCCCCCCTTGCCTAACATTAAGATTCTCAATAAGCTCATGCTACCCAACCTTCCAACCCGGATTTCCTCTGGCTTCCCAGGCTATGTACTCAGTATGACAGCTAAATTGGAAAATCTGACATCCCTCACATACTTATATAGATTTAGAACATAGTAATCATTCAGTACATCCTTGGTGACTGATTTAACTGAACATTATTATTCCAGATAGAAAGCATTTCCCCTCCTTCCCATTCTTTTCATGAGTTCAGGGGAAAAAAAACTAACCAAACATTTCGATGAATTTTCACAATGTTCCCATTTTTATACTCTGGCTGCCAACAAAGAATTTTAATTCTCCTTTTTAGTCTGAAGCTGAGAAAACAATAAATCTCTGAGCACTAAGGTTTTACATTGAGAGGAGTTATCACGTTCCAAAAAGACCCCACTGAATGCTGAACAACCTCAAGTTTTCAGTACCGACTGCTTTTGTTTGATTGACTAATTCAATCAAATCAACAGACAGCTCATACCCAAACAAGTGAGGTTTCACTGGGTTTTCCCAGAGAGCCCACAAGAGGGGCAGCTACAGGAAAGAAGATGCTGGTAAGATCCATTTTTGGCTTCTTTGTATGATTTTTAAGGTAGAAGAGGTCTTAGAACACTATCTACATCAATTCTCTTATTTTATAGATGATGTCGATGTGTGTTTACCAGAGAAGGGAAAGGACTTAACAGATATGAAATAGGTCACCAGTGGCAGGTCTCTATAGGGAAGATTAAACAGAAGATCTTTCTTTTAAAGCTATTGATAAGAACTCTAAACTCAAGGTTTAAAAAAAACAGGTTGAAAATTTGAAGGTTTGGCCCTATTCTTTTTTGTATCATATCTTTACATAGCAATCACAGAATATACAACTCATGCTAAAGTCTTCCATAACATGCATAAAAGGGTTCCAGATTCCATGGAAACACTCAAACTAACAATATAAATACTGGCCAAGGATACAAGAATTAGACCAGTAATATAATTGCTATAAATAACTCTGAGAAGAGAATACTCCATCTTCCAAAACAGGTCAAAACTTTCTTTGCAATTTAATATTTGAAAGGGGCTGAGAGCAGGGAGAGGTTATATACAAAATAAATATGAAGTGATAGTTTTCTTTTAGGCTAGGGCAGAGAGGAAGGGAAGGTCCACACTAATAGGAAAGGTCTTTAAAGGATGTGGTAGTTCAGTTAAGACTTGAAGAATACATGAGTCAGGGAGGAAAATATATGGTACAGGAGGAAGTAGATTTTGAAAGCAGCCTGCAAGGGACTTTTACACAGCTTTCTATGGAGAAAGTAGTGAATTTTGGACAGCACCAACTTCTAGATAGCATTTACTGGGGAGAGGAGGTGAAACTACATGATCTTCACTGGTACCCTGACTTTTATTTTATAGATTCAAAGAATGAGATGTTGACTTTGAATTGAACCTCAATGCTTTATTCCGTATTTGGCGAGTTTCAACCCTTAGGGCTGTACTATAAGTGATGAGGATTGAAAAGTCTTCTGGGGATGGGGGGTGGAGGATAAGGTGGGATTCAGCAGGGAGGAAACAACAACTTTAGCAGTTGTTTATGGGTTATTGTGGAATCATTGTGCTTTTCCATTCTAGATATCTAAAATTACTTCATTCAAGACCATGTACAAGTCACATTAACAAGAGTGCTCAAAGGAATACTTCTGCAACTATAAGTTGCTATCTTACATTGATAGTTTTGTCACCTGGGAGTTCTCTAGACCAATAGAAGAAATCCATCCCTACTACTACTTCATAGGGGTTCTTCAATGACCAAAGAATTTTGTCAACCAAAAAACATTAAAGAACTGCAATCAGTTACTATTAGCATTGCTTTTCACCATTAAATTTACCAAAACTTCTTCAGAAAAAGATTTGCTGATTGAGAAATGATGTAATAAGGAGATCTCTGCAGGGTGATCTTCATCCCCTGAAGGGATGCTTTTGAGACACTCAGATTTTTGAAGGCATAGATAAAAATAGGTTACAGGTAATGCAGCTTTTCCTAAAGGTGCTGAAATTTAAATATTGAATTTTACTGCTTTTTCTGGTTGAAACAACTAAGATTAGCAACAAGTCAGAAAAAAACAATTTGATTGAACAAAAAGACAGATTTCCCTCCACTATAGGGTACTCCCCAGCAGAAACCTTTAGGGACCCAAGATTCTATGCCCATGAGATTTCTGACCATCCCCAAATTAATACAGTTTTAAAAAATTAATAATCATACCAAGCACCAAAATTTGGTCAACAATCATACTTGAAGGGATGCTTAGTGATAAAATTATGTGATCTCTTTCCTTGTACAAGTATTCTTTCTTCTGCCTCCCTGAAAGATATTATTAATATGCAGTTTAGAGGAGTTTGATAACTCAAATTCTGTATCAGCACAATGTGGAGGAGGAATTGTTTGGACTATATGAAGTCTAAGGTTTCATCCAACTCTGATTTTCTAGGAAGAATGATGATTCAGGGACAAGATTTTATTGGATGATTTTTGAGTATTGGCCAAGAAATAAGAATTTTTTTAAAGGCAAAGCATTGTTGTATCTCTTGAACTCCACATGTAAGATGTCGTCATAATGGTATAGCTAACAGATAGACTTGAAGAATGGGAGCCTTGGATTCAGCCTTGTCTTTGACATTAGATTTGTAAATTTAGGTCAACTACTGAAGCTCTTTCCTCTTTGATCAAGTGCACATAATAAGACAGTTTTGATATAGAAATTAAATGAGAAAATGTTAGTAAAGTACATTCGAAATGTTAAAGTGCTACATAAATGAAAATACTATCCCTTTTCATGTAATTTTCATCGTTGATTGCCTTTTCTATTGAGAGAATTGTGGGAAGTGAGTGACCACACTGACACTATCTTGTGACTCAATTACTTCCCTTTCTATTCAATTATAGATCTAGTTCAATTTCTGATTTGTGAGAATTTTTTTCCCTTATAAGAATTGTGAAAAAAACTTCATTGCACTATTTCAACCTAGGTCTTTATTTCTGGGAAGCTGGACCATCTCTACATGTTGCTTAGAGACCCTTAACTAAGGAGCTAGGTTATGCTGACCAGAAGCGCAGTCAAATTGAAAGACTGATCCAATGAGTTTTCTCCCAATTATATACCTCAAGCAACTCATGTCTTCTCTGAAAACTGACTTTGTATTGGTCAGTCAGTTACTGTTTCCTTTGCTTTGACTGAATATAGTCACTTTTTCTGATTTTGAAGAATTGTACCTTTTTTCTTTCCCTTTCCCAACTTCAAACTCTTATTCTTTCCTGAAATTAGAAATTAGATTACCTAATATTGTATTCTGGTTTATATCCTGTTAATTATTTTTGTTTACTGCATAAAAATCTGTCCCATGTCTCCCATATTAAGAGGCTAGTGCAAAGCTAGGGGATCTGATTCTAATGTTATGCAATTGGCATGCTTGCTTAGTAAACTGATACACTCAGAAAGGCAAACCTTTGTTTCCCCAATTATTTCAGATTTCACCAGCAACGCTATCATCCCAATTCTCACACTTTACTTTAAATCTCTTTCTAAACACTGATTGCTTCCCTACTGCACAAAAACCATATCCATGCTTGCAAAATCCTTAAAAAAACCACATTTGACCCACCAGTCCCTATTAGCTATGACCTATATTTCTCCTCTCTTTTATGACTGTAACTGTCAGTTATCTGTCTATATAGATATCTCCATTTCCTTTCTTTTCACTCTTTTCTTAATTATTTGACTTCCACACAACCTGTCCACAAAGGTCCTAGGAATCTCTTAATTGTTAAATCTCATCATCTTTATTGCTAAGTCAAATGAATGACATTTTCTCAATCCTAATCCTTGATAACCTCTCCAAAGCTTTTGATAAAGTTGTTCAACCTAGTTTCTTTGGTTCTCCTTTTTCTCTAAGCATTCCTCTTTAGAGTTTGATGTCACCATTTGCTGCGGGGTTTCCTCATACATAAATGACCATTCCCAATTAGCCCTATTTTGTTGGCTCTTCATGGAGCTCATGCCTATTGATGATGACTGTACGCTAGGCCTCTGTTTTGAACACTCTTCTCTGTCTATTCTAGTTCATTCAGTAATCCCATAAGCTCCCATAAATGCAATTATAATCTCTATGATGATGATTCTTTTATTTATTTATTTTTGTTTTCAACATTAATTTCCACAAGATTTGGAGTTCCAAATTTTTTCCCCATCTTACCTCTACTCCCTAACCCAAGATGGACTCCCTTTTACTCCCTTACTGTCTTGTAGGGCAAGATGGATTTCTATACACCATCGCCTCTATATTTTATTTTCTGGTTGCATGTGAAAACATTTTTTCAAACTTTGTTTTTAAAACTTTCAGTTATGAAGATGATTCTTGACTTAACTAGCCCTAATTTCTATGCTGACCTTGAAGTCTTCTAAATCCTACTGCCTATTGAACATCTTGAACTTGATGTCTCTTGGACGCCACACACTCAACATGTCCAAAACAAACTTAAAATCTTTCCCAAAGAAAACTTTCAGTTTACTTCTCTATTCCTGTAAAGAGTGCCACCACACTCCCAGTCAACTAGGCTCACTATCTAGGAGTTATCTTCTCAATGCTTTACTCCATCCTATATACAATCTGTTGGCAAAGGCTGTTCATTTTACCTTTGTAGGATGTCTTTAATATACCTGTTCTCTACTCTAACACTGACACAAGCCTGGCATAGGCATTCATCATTTCACACAAGAACTATTGCAATAGTCTTCTGGCCAGTCTCCATGACAAATATCCCTCATAACCATTACTACCAACACCATCAACATCAGAAGCATGGTATTTATATAACACCTACTATGTGCCAAGGGACTTACAAATATTGTTTTGTTTGATCCTCATGGCAATCTTTCAACGAAGTTGCTAATATTGTCCCTAATTTGCAAATAAGAAAAATGATACAGAATTTTATTGACTTGCTAAAGGTCACACCACTAGTAAATGATGAGAGCAGATTTGAGCTCAGATATTCTAGAATTCAGGTCCTACCTATCTCCTCTATCAGGTGCTCTGTATTCTAGTCTATGATCCATGGATTGGATACATTGATCAATTAGGGGGCGGGGCCAAGATGGAGACATAGAAGCAGGAAAGTTTCGCAGCTCCCACACAGCCACCTTAAATACCCATAAAATATGACTCTAAACAAACTCACAAAAATACAGAAAACACATCTCTTGTTGAAGGAAGCTCATCGTGGTAGGCTGGGAACCGAGGCCAGCTCAATCTGAAACCATGGCCTGGTCTGGCCCCAGGGAGGTCAGGAGGAGCCTCAGCTGCAGTCTATAGGAGAGTGGATCTGCAGCACTGGGGTAGTTTCCCCATGTATCAAGCCAGGAGAAATAAGGCTAAGAGAAAGGTCAATGGAATTCAAGCTAAATTTGAGAGAAAAAAGCAGGTCCAGCCAAAACGCCCCCAGAGCAAAGAAGCAGCCCAACCTGGCTGTTTCAGAGCTCCTGGCCTGCAGACCACAGGTGGACCAAAGCTATTGATCAAAGGCCAAGACAATTGAATAGGGCCAAGGTCTCTTGAGTTGAGCAACCTGCATCCGGATTGTGGTCTTGGGTGGTGGTCCTGGGGTGTGCTTTCAGCAAGCTAAAGTGGGTGGGGGCTGCAGCACACTCCTAATAGCTCTGGCAGCTGTGAAAATCCCAGAGATTTGGGACAGAGCTTTCTCCCCTGGAAGCAGAGTTCCACAGAGCTAAAAAATTAAGCAATTAATTGACTGGCCAACATGAGGAACAGGAAACAAAGTAGGAACAGTAATCAAACTCTAGAATCCTTTTTTTGTGGACAAAACGGATCAAAGCATGGAGCAGGAGGAAGACAACACAGAACTCCCACACCAAATGCTTCCAAGAAACGTGAAGATTGCCTACAAGCCATAGTTTGACTGAAAAAGGACTTTGAAAATCAAATAAGAGAAGTGGAGAAAAATTGGGAAGAGAAATGAGAATGATGCCAGAAAGAGTCAACAACCTGACTGAAGAAAATAACACCTTAAAGAACAAATTAACTCAAATGGCAAAGGAGGCCTAAAAAGCCAATGATGAGAAGAGTGCCTTAAAAAGCTGAATTTGCCAGATGGAAAAAGAATCTCAAAAGCATTCTGAAGAGAATAATTCCTTCAGAATTAGAGTGGAGCAAATAGAAGGAAATGACTTTATGAGAAATCAAGATAC
>JAQQSW010020783.1:0-10784 GCA_028646575.1 Pseudocheirus occidentalis | reverse complement strand
TGCCACACAGGAGAATAGGGGGGAGGAGAATGAGAGGGGGGGTGATGGAGGGAAGGGCGGGGTGGGGGGAGGGGCAGGGGAAGCATACATCTCAGTAAAGGAACAGGTACAGGGTAGAGAACAAAACAAGGGGCTGGGGGGTGCAGGATAGGAAGGAGGGACATACAATTAGCCTCTCACAATTTGCCCACCATGGAGATGTCCTGTGTAATTACACAGGTACAGCCTGTATTGAATTGCTGCTCCTCCCAGTGGGAGTGGGTGACAGGGAAGGAATTGTAAGAATCTAGTATTTAAAGCTATACAATCAAATGCAACTGGGAAATCATATATTCAGGGACGGGGGGGCTCCCTGCCCTGCTAGAAAACTAGAGGGGTGTTGGAGGAGGGCATAAAAGGGAACAGATTGTGGGAGGGGCCTTACAGTGGGATCAATGTTCTGGGATGGGGGGGTAGGGGCAAAAAGGGGAGAAAAATCTGTAACTCCAAACCTTGTGGAAATGAATGATGTAACCAAGAAAATAAATTAATATTTAAAATTAAAAAAAAAGAATATGGCCACAAAGAACATATATGAAAAGACTTTCCCATTCCAGTCCTTTGCAGAGAGGTAAGAGGTACGCAGGTATGAAAAATTGCATATATTTCCCAGATTTGTATGATGTATTGATTGGGTTTGCTAATTTTTTCCCCTGTCTTCCTTTTTTCTCTCTAAAATATTTTATTTTTTCATATGCAGTTGCTCTCTGGAAAAAGCACAGGAGAATACTGAGAGAAATTCTCTTGATGTAAAAACAAAAGATATCAATAAAATTTATTTGAAAATATTTACTCTTCATAGTTTCTCTTGACTCATGTTTGCATTTCAAAGATGCTATTTAGCTCTGTTCTTTTCATCAGAAGTTCTTAAAAGATCCACTTTTTTCATCATAAGATTGTACTTAGCTTTGCAGAGTAAGTTATTCTTAGTTGTAAATCCAAATCTTTTGCTTTTTAAAATATTGCATTCCAGGATCTCTTCTGGTTTTTATCGTGGAAGTTTCCAGGTCTTATGTGATCCTGAATGTGGTTCCTTGGTACTTGAATTCCTTCTCTCTGCGTAATTGAAATATTTTTCTTTGATATGGAAACTCTAGATTTTGTCTGTGGCATATATAGGACTTTACATTTTGGAATTTATTTTAAGAGGTAATCAGTGTATTCTTTCTAACTTCACTCTGTTCTCTGGGACTAACAAATCTAAGTGGTTTTCATGTGTGAGTTCTTTACATATAATATCCAGGCTATTAAAATAATAGTTTTTTTTCCCCAAGGATTCCAACAATTTTAAAAGTACTTCCCCTTAGCTTTTTTTTCTAAGTTAGCATATATATAGTAGGTACTTGACATTTTCTTCTATTTTTTTGGTCTTTTGATTTTGTTCTGATATTTCTTTTTCTCTTGCCAACAAAGCCATATAGTCAAAACTGACTTTTCTGGTAACAATGTGTGGCTGTGAAAGTTGTATCATAAGGACAGCTGAGAGCCACAGAATCAATGCTTTTGAACAGTGGTGCTGGAGAAGACTTTTGAGAGTCCTTCAGACAGCAAAGAAACCAAATCAGTCAGTACTTAAAAGAAATTAATTCATACTATTCGCTTGGAGATTAAATACTGAAGTTGTTGAAGCTTAAATACTTAACTACTAAACACTGAAAACTTAAATACTCTGGCCACATAATGAGAAGATGGGAATCATTGGGGAAAATCCTGATGTTGGAAAAGGTGGAAGGTAAAAGGAAAGGGGGGGTGACAGAGGATGAGATGGACAGATAGCATCATGGAAAAAATGAACATGAATATGGACAGTTTTCCAAAGATAGTGGAGGATAGAAGGGTCTTATCTGCTATGATCCATGGCATCATGAAGAATCAAACATGACTGAACAGTAACAAAAATGAATTTCATGGACTCATTGATTTTTGTTTAGTCTAACTCAATTTTCAATAATGTGTTTACTGGGCAAGATTTATAATTTTCTTATCTGAGCTATTTATTCTCTATTTTTTCCTCCAGAGTTTTTATTTCATTTATTATCTCTTGCTTAATTTCTTCTGTGTATTCATATAGTCTTTGCAACAAATGCATTTTCCCCTTTGAGTCTCTCCTTACAGTTATTATGGAGTTACGCTCTTCTTCTGGCTTGGAGTTTTTGCTATTTTTGGATCCACCATCATTCTTCATAGTGTCCTGTATCTTCTAGTGGTCTTCATGGCAGTCCGCACCATCTTTTGTTTACTCATCTTACCAGTCTGAATTGGGGCTTTGTCTAGGATGCAGAATCCTCCCGCTGCTATGATTTATGAATATGTGATCAGACCTGCTGAGTCTTGCCTCCGTGAACTCACCTAGTGAGTTCCTGTGCTAGGCTGCCAGGGTTAGGACCCCATAGATCTTTGGCGTTTAGAGTGCTGGATCTTTAAGGGTCCTCTACAGCATCTCAGGATAGCATGCTAGGAACTGCCACATCCCTGGATACCTACATTATTAGAGAACTGCTGTATGCTTACTTATTGTTGGTACTCTTGGTCACTTCCAAGGTCTCCTCCATGGATTTCTGACCACCCTGGGGCTTTCTTAGCAAAGCCTTCCAATCTTTCTCACTACCACATGAGACTGCTATCTGATTGCACCTGAATCAGTGCTGGTTTTGCTGGTAGCTCCTTTCATTATTATTGCCTTTGGGTACCTGGCTGACTTTTAATGCTGTTCTGGAGTGCGAGAGCTCACTATAATTTCCAAATGGACTTCTTGATCATTATTCAGGTTGGTGTGATTTTTAGATTTTTGCTGGAGTAGGTATTTGGGAGCTGGGCTGCCTGCCTCCATTCAGGCAGTCATCTTGGACCTTTCTCTAAGAGCAGCGGTCCTCAACCTGTGGGTTATGTTCAATTTGTAACAATGAAAATACATCCTGCACATCAGATATTACATTACGATTCATAACAGCAGCAAAATTACAGTTATGAAGTAGCAACGAAAATAATGTTATGGTTGTGGGTCACCACAACATGAGGAGCTGTATTAAAGGGTCACAGCATTAGGAAGGTTGAGAACCACTGTCTTAGTGTAAGTAGAAATGCTTGGGCTTACTGGACAATCCTGCCTTCTCAATATTCAGTGATAGCTCAAATAAAACTAGTACTACTATTTATATTCCATGGGATGCAGTAAGGTACAACACCAACAAAGATAACCATCATATTCTGAAATGGGATAACTAGCAGAATCAGATTGATTTAATGACTCCCTGGATCCTTCCATGGCGGTTGATGTTCAAGCTAGCTTGGCCTTTAATGAGAAAATAAAGCAAAGTCTTCTGGTTTCATCTCCAGTCAGCAGAGAGGTTAGGAGGGGTTAAGAAGATCTGAGGATCATTAGCATAGAGATGATAATTGAGTCAATGGAAGCTAATGAGATTACCAAATGAAATACTAGAGAGAGAGGCCCAGTAGGAGGACCTCCTTGCTTAGCAGGTATGACATGAATGAAAAGATATGGATAAAGAACCAGATAGGAGAGAACCAAGAGAGAGCATTGTCATGAAAACACAGAGCGTCAAAGAGAAGACACTCATCAACAGTGTCAAAGGTTGCAGAGATGTCAGGAAGGAGATCTGAGAAAAGTTCATTGGATTTAGCAATCAGGGCCTTTGGAGAGAGCAGTTATGGTTGAATGATGAGCTCAGAAGCCAGACAGGAGAGGAAAGGAAGTGAAGGCACTTTTATAGGCAACCTTCTCAAAGATAAAGGAGAAATATGGGATGATAGTGGAGAAGCAGATCATATAACACTTAATGGCTTTGAAGATAGACCTATTGACTGATTATACATCTGTCTTCTAAGCACCAAAAGCTATATTTGGAGCAGCGAATCTCTAGAATGCTGGGGGGGGAGGAGGAGCTGATTGTTAAACATTTACTAAGGTACCACTGCCTCTAGACCTAAGTTGTTGCTACTAGTTAATTAGGCTCATTAACTTTTAAAGGTAATTAAAACACTAAGTGCAGTTCCCTGAGCTCTTAGTCTACTGTCAGAGAAAGATTTAAGACCTAGCAAAAATTATCCAACAACCTGAAGCACATTAACTAACATGCCAGGATTCTGAAATGAGCCTTTGAAAGAATAACTAACCATCCTAAACTGAATGATTATCAAATATTTTTTTATTTTCAAATTAGAGAAATAAAATTTGTTGTTGCTGAGTCATTTTTCTGTCATGTCTGATTCTCTTTGTCCCCATTTGGGGTTTTCTTAGCAAAGATACTGGAATCATTTGTCATCGCCTTCTCTGGCTCATTTTACAGATGAATAACTGAGGCAAACAGGGTTAAGTGACTTGCCCAGGGTCATGCAGCTAGCAGGTTTCTGGAGCCAGATAAAGATGAGTCTTTCTGATTCAAGGCCCAGCACTCCCTCCATTGTGCCATCTAACTGCCACAAGAAATAAAATTACTTATGGGGGAAAAATGCTGTTAGTGCGATAGCCATCATAACGGATTTGAATGCAAAGCTCTGGAAGGATAAACAAGGAATGAAGAGTCCTTAGCCATCAAAGGAAAAACTATCTACACAGGACCTCTACTCTCTAAAACCATATTGCTGTGCATGGACATTCAGTACTTTTCTATGAAAGCTAAGAAAACTTCCAAGGCCCCAACACTTGTAATAAGAAAGGATCATTAGTTATACATTTTAATGTGTATTTATACACATATTTAATTTAAATATTAACATTAAATATATATACATTTATTTTAATAAATATGAATTGTTCTTCTGTCAGCACTAACCAACCGATTGCCTAAAAATTTCAAAACTATCCTACTGTGAATTGAACCGGATGAATGTTTTTTTTCTTTTCCAATGTGGTGTTACTATTGGAGAATTTCAGTTGGGATGAATTTATAAACAGATATCACCTCACTTTTTGGACAGTTAACCTCTCCCTTGTCTTGGACCTAACTCATTTCCTTATCTTCTCGTTAGCTGACCATTTGGGCTTCCTTTAAATAGCACACACAATATTCTAAGATCTAGTTTCCTTAACTCTTAGTCCAATGGTGAACTGCTGTGAGGAAACCGTGTGCAGCAATTTAAAAACTATCTAGAAAAGATTTGGGAACAAATAAATGCCCATAAAGAGATCCGGGAACAAATAAACAGTTTGACCTATAGTTTGAGACAAAAATCACAAAAATGGCTAGGAGGCCTATTTTAGTAATGAAAATCCTTTCAATACCATTGAAGTATTCGTTTGAAAGGGGAAGGAAGAAAGATAGGAGATCTACAAAAGTTAGGATGTTATACATAGCTTTTCTTTTTATTTTAAATTGAAAATATAATTCATTGGAAAGGAGTACAGATGCCCTTTACCTTGATATGAAGAGGACTTCCTTCTTTTCCCAAAGCCTTGAACTTCCTAGACTATGCAATTGCCACACACTTCACCCCCACCCTAGCTCAGTGGGCATTGTCCTCAAAATAAACTAAGGTGAGCTCATCAAATACCCAATTCAGAATACAAAACCAAATCTAATTAATAGCCTGATAACTGTTCTTTTCCTGGAGGGCTCAAGGGGGTAGTGATGGAGAGAAGGAAGGAATTTGACAAGGAACATTCCTGCATTGCCCAACCATTACACATACAAGCTTTTCTAGACCAATGCCTGCTGTGACATAGGCCACTCTGCTCTTACACTGGAATTCCTTAGTTTACTTTGCTAAATCACTCTCTCATGTATACAACACTGAAGCCTCTCCTCCGTCATTCCCCCTCTCTCTTCCATACCACTCCCTGAATCTTTTTATTTCATACTGACTCTCCTGAGGCTACTCATCCCACTCCTGCCGCAAATGACTTATTAACTCCCAAGTAAAAATTCTCATCTTCTGGTCCACACTCCTTCCTGCACTCATGCCACTTTTTGATGTAACTTCTCCTTCTTCCCCAGGAGTATAGTCATGGAGACTTTGAAAAATGGGGATCCTATTGCACAGGCATTACTCAGATTTCTGCAAGTTTCTGGGATTTCGTTTCATTGTATTTTGCCATTGATTTATTGTATTTTGCTTGGTAGAAACTTTTCTCCACTGAGAAGGCACATGGCTGAAATGCAGAGAAGCCCCACGGAAATACAGAACATAAAAGACTATGAGCATCACTAGTTCCCCATCCTCCTTCTGAGTCAAAATGGGGGGCTCAGTGCCATTTTGACAGAATTTAAGGAGCTGAGACTCCATGCCATGGTGTGGTATAACATGCAGAAAATGCAGACACGATGGGAGATGCCAACAGACTTAGTCTGGTGAGACTATTAGAATTCAGTCTATGACACTTGCCTTCCCCCCTGCTTCAACTGAGCACTACTCAGGAAAATTAATACACCTATGGTCTAGTACAACCCTCTCATTATCCAAAAGAGAAAACCAAGACTCAGTCAGACTTAGAATCTACCTCTCCTGACTCCCATTTCAGCAATTTGACCATCTGACTACTTACTTCCTGCTTTCCCTCTGATCAGGGGGACAGATCCATGAGAGAGGAAAAGGGTTCAACTGTTTGGCTGTAGCAATTTTGACCTACAAGTGGAAGTCTGTTCCTTTAAGTTCTTTTTTTTTTTAATTCCTATGATATCTGAAATTGTTAGTAAAGGGCATGGCCATTTATAACTCTTCTAATCCACAGGATTGAGAGAGGTGAAGGCCACCCAAAAGAGGAAAGTTCTCCTCTGTTCAGGCTAAAGGAGAATTTCTGCAAAGTTTGCGTCATTCCTGTCTTAGAAGGCAAAGAGGTTTCAGGATTACAACACAGGATTTTTATTTGTTTGGAGGAAGGGAAAGAAAAAACTCCTGGAGTTTCTGTGTGTGTGTGTGTGTGTGTGTGTGTGTGTGTGTGTGTGTGTGTGTGTGTGTACTTGTGAGTGTGTGTGTGGGTGCCTGGGAGAGTGTGTGTGTGTGTGTATATGCCTGTGACTGTTTCAGAGACTGCTGGGAAGAAGAGGAGAGAGGGAGAGGTTGGATAGATTTTCTCTTTCTCTTGAGAGGAGATGAGGATCTCCTCAATATGTCTTTCCAGTGATGGAACCCTGAGGGATTGTGAGAACCAATGACAGCATGGATCCAGTATCAGAGAGTATATGTACAGCTCCCCGTGGATGCTATAGCTTTCCCTCACTCTCATCCCAGGCTTCTGGAGAAGGTCCAATGAACTCCCACTCTTCAGGACTAAATAGGGAAGCCCTTCCGGCTCCCGGCAGCCAGAAAAATGACTGGTTTCTGTATTCTCACTGTACAGACCAGCTCCCCTCCCCACTGAGTGTTGTATTTGCTCATTGTTTATGTTTTAATTGGTCTTCCTTGGTGATTAAAACTGTTATTGTGTTAGCCTTGACTATGTGATCATTTGGGGAATGGTAGAGGCAGGGAGGGAGGCTGAATTTGTTCAGAATAAATGCAATAGACTCACCTAGTATTCTGGTTCAGGAGATAACCCCTGGGGCTAAAGTGTCCAAGAGAACAATGAGTTGTTCCTGGGAACCAGTCCAGGATGCTGAGCCAGTACCCACTCTGTTTTAAACTGGTCCAAGTTTAAACAGAAGTAAAGACCAGAGAAAGTGGTTATAATTCAACCTGAAGCCCCCCCAGGCAACCTCTGAGCCCAATAGTATAAACCCAGTAGTAAGAACAGAGAAATGTAGGCCATGGATTGTACTGTCTGGGTTCTTTTGTCTCTCCATTTGACCCTATTTAATCTAAAAGTGAGCTTTGTTACATGTTGAGAGCTTATTTGCATGGCATTAGTGATCTTTTATGATCATATCCCAGACTGCTGTTGAATCTAGAGAAAGATTTATAAGGAAATGAGCCAGTACCAGTGATAGGTGGTTCATGACATGAACAAATGGCCTAAAGCTATTTCCCAAAGTCAAGCAGGGCCACAAATCACAAGGAACTGCATCTAGGGTATGTAGTTAGTCACCTTTTCCCCAGAACTCTCAACCCCCGGATGAAGTGGGGAGAACCCTGCAGTGAAGACTTACAACTGAAGAATGGGGTTGTATTAGCCTCCCTACTCTGAATCCCAGGAAACTACATACAGGAAGGCCCACTGAGACATCTACCAGATTTTGAGACCTTGTAATAATAACAACTCTCCCTCATACATTACTTTATATGAAATATCATATCTGATATCCACACTTCATGAAGTAAACAATAAGTTACTATCCCCATTTTACAGATTGGAAAATTGAGAGATTTTAAGTGCCATTTCTAGCAGAGACTTTAGAATGCCAGGGAATGAGCAACTCAACCTTTAGGGCACCTCTGTATTTTAGGGTGCCTCTAGAAGATAAATCAGTGAAAGGGCAACTCAAACTTGGGGCACCTTTGTATCCACATCACTGGAATAACAGTGCCACCCCCCCCCCACACTAGATTATGGACCTAGTCACTATTCAGAGGAGCAACCCGCTTCTAGAGAATGTTTCTGTAGATATTATAGCCTCCACCTCTTCAGGAACCATAATTACTAATGACCCAGAAAAGGAAATTCCAGCCATTAAATTCTTGGTCATTATTAAGTGGTTCAACATCACAAATATTTTGTGGATTTATCAAATAAAAGATACTGAAGAGGATGCATTATTACTATTTGTTTCGCCAATGCAAAACCCACAGGGTCTTTTCATCTGTCTTAACAATGGGCCCTTTCATACGTGTTGTCCCTACCTAGTAGAATGTGAGCTCCTGGAGAACAGCGACTGTTACACTTTTCTATTTTTATTTCAGCTCCTAATGCTTTATACAAAGTGAGCACTTAATAAAAATTGTTTCCATTCATCCATTTATTCATCCATTCATTCATCAAAGCTTAATGGGAAGAACACATTAGAACAACTCATACATACACAAAGCCTGTCTTAACACATACTTTTGACATGTTATGACAACAGATATAGAAGGTATTTGAACAAAAAACTGTACCATGTTAATGAAACACAGGATTTATGACCCTAAGGCAACTAAAAAAAGTGTCATTTATCTAAAAGGCAGAAGAAAACTGATCATCATTTTCAAAGCACATGAAAAGCAGGTTAAATTTTAAAAAGCAAGAGCTACTTTTGGAATAAGCAGATCTAAATTTGCAAAGAAATTGGAAAAAAACAACCTGATGATGTTCATAACCAAAACTGGCTTATCTCTAAGCAGCGCATATAAAATCACAAAGATTCAAGAACAGAATTAAAAGGCCATCCATGGGTGATATCTACATGAACTCCACTAAAAATATGTCAACAAAGACATTCTGAACAGATGACTGAGTCAAGAGGGTTTATTTATAGAAACAGGATACGATAATGACTCTTATAGGTCATTAGAACTAGAAATTATAGAGAGGTTATCCTTAAGAAGCCTAGACATATTGATCAAAACCAAACACAATGGGATGGTGGAAACTGTATAATATATCGCTATAGATTGCAAAAATTTAAGATCTATTGGATATAAAGAGACATGAACAGTTGGTGCCAATCATATGCAAGAAACTCGGTATAATTTGTAAACTAAAATAAATCTCCATCTCAAAACATCCTTGAGAATTCAGCAAGTGAAGTGCACTGAAACTGGACATCATTATAGACAGAACTACTATGCACAAGTGCCTAGACATAATGGTAAACCACAAACATTTTTTACATTCATTATTTTTTTTTTTTTTGCTTTTTGGAGGGCAGTTGGGTTAAGTGACTTGCCCAAGGTCACACGGCTAGTTTTTTGTGTTAAGTGTCTGAGGCCGGATTTGAACTCAGGTACTCCTGACTCCAGGGCCGGTGCTCTACTCACTGCGCCACCTAGCCGCCCCACCAATTCTCTTTTCATAATTTTCTTGCATTCTTTTCTTCTCTTTTCCTAATTAAAATTTTTTTGCTCTTTTAAAAATATCTTTCTTTAGCTCTTCTAAGAATTATTGTTGGATTTATGTTTAATCTGCATTTTTCTTTGAGGCTTTTCTTGTAGATATTTTCATATCATAGTCTTGTTCTGCACCTATGTCTTAAACTTCCTGTCATGATATCAGTCTTTTATCCTTGGGTCCTTGTTGTTGCTGTGGTTTGCTCATTTTTCTATTCTATTTCTTGACTTTCAATTTTTTGTTAGAGTTGGACTTTGTTCAATTTTGGAAGCTTGGGAGGGTCATTGTCCCAAGCTTTAGGCTTTTTTTTGCCTTGTTTTCATAGCTAGTTCTGGGGATCTTTAAGTTTTGAGTGCTTCCAAGGTGGTGTGATCCAGGGAGAGGTGTGGTCCCTGCTTTCCTGGTCTGAGCTCCAGGTAGGATCCTTGATCTCTCACAACTACAACTCCTCTCCTCCCTGCAACTGCAACTCAACTCTAATATGGGTATGGCCCTAGCTTCCTTGCAACTGTAATGGTAGCTCTCCTTTCTTTCCTGGAACTATTATATGTTTTTTTTTTTGTTTTTGTTTTTGTTTTTTTTTTTTAAATTTTAATTTATTTTCTTGGTTACATCATTCATTTCCACAGGTTTTGAGTTACAAATTTTCTCCCCTTTTTGTCCCTACCCCCCAGCCCAGAACATTGATCCCACTGTAAGGCCCCTCCCACAATCTGTTCCCTTTTATGCCCTCCTCCAACACCTCTCTAGCTTTCTAGCAGGGTAGGGAGCTCCTCCCTGCCCCTGTCCCTGTATGTATTATTTCCCAGTTGCATTTAATTGTATA
>JAQQSW010020782.1:0-10784 GCA_028646575.1 Pseudocheirus occidentalis | reverse complement strand
TCATTCTGAGGCAGAAAAAGACAGAGACAGATTCAGTGTCTGCTATATTAGAACTGGAAAAGAAAATTAAATGTACCCATATGTGTATATATATATGCATACACATTCATAGATGTGTGTACACATGTCTACATATGTCTGTATACATATGTGTAAATATGACAGAGATGGAGAGGAGTGAGAAGCATATGTGTCTGTGCATGTTTGTGTTTATCTATAAATAAAATAAAGATATAAAAATCCAAGCAGTTTATCCACAGGTCCTCCTCACTCCAGGGCTGGTGCTCTATTCATTGTGCCACCTACCTGCCTTGAATATAATAATATTGATATATATCATATATAAATACTCTATAAATAAAGCTATTATTATATTTAGAGTAGAATATAACAATCGAGAAAGGCTGCCAGTACATTGGGGATACCACCTATTGAGGATTTATGAAAAGACACAGACATGACTCCAACAGGATTGGCAGAAATGGACAGGTCGTAATTGTAACGCCATGCACCAGCAGATTCCCAAAAGAATGCTACTGTGAACAGCTTTTAAGGTTCAGATTATACAGTAATAGTGAATAATCTGTTTTTTCCATTGCAAATCAAGGTTCAGTACAATATTCACAATATAATATTCATAACATTACATCTTATCACAGAAATTCACAACATAGTGTTTATAACAGCTTAACATTAGAATGACCACACAGTTTTCACTACAGTGGCCACAATATTTAGAACAGGGAACAAAAGAATAATCACCTGGTTTCCCTAAGGGGGAAACTCTCCTCACTTAGTCATTCAATCAATTCACAATATATCAAACTTCCACTCATGGGGCAACCATCAATTTAATAAGTCAATAATCAGTCACTAAGCTAGATTCCCAATTACTGTCATTGATGACAAAAACAGTCATTAGAAAACCACACAAACCCTCCACCCCTTGGTGTCCATCAAACCTTAGTTTCTTCCAAGGGAAGGCCTTTTCTTCATCTCGACTCTGGGTGGTCTCTCTGACTCCCTGGATCCCCTTCCATGGTTCAAGCTCCCTCCTGAATCCACCAGTTACCTGGATCCAGAAGCAGATAGCTGCCAGGTTCTCATTCAGTCCTCAGAGGTAGACAGCTCCCAGGTCCTTGTCCAGTCCTCAGGATAATCCCTGGCATACACTGAAGTTCAGAAGTCCAGCACATCTCAAACTCTTCACCACTTCTCTTGCCTGGAACTCAAGGATCAGTAAGGCCACAAACAAGAAAAATCTTATCCTGGTGATGCTTCTTCAGTCCTCCAGTTCAGCTGGCCCTAAGACCCAGAAGGAATATCGGCCTTCTTGGTGTCCTTCACCAGATTCTGGTCACAGGAAAACTCCATCTCAGCTCTCAGTCAGCTTCCAGATGCTGGGAGAGAAATTCTCTCTCTCTCTGTCTCTCTGTCTCTTACTCTGTCTCTCTCTGTCTCTCTGTCTCTCTCTCTGTCTCTCTCTCTGTCTCTCTCTCTCTCTCTCTCTCTCTCTCTTTCTTTCTCTCTCTCTCTGTCTCAAGAAAACTCTAACTCATTTCTTCAGTCCAGCAGCCCAGCTCCCAGATGCTGAGACAATCCTGCTTCCTCCAACAGGAAAATTCCAATTCTGTCTCTCTGTGTCTAAAATTCTTGCTTATATATGCACACTGGCCTTCTGTCTCAGCCTATCCCCCTCTTCCAGGTCATCAGGGGAGTTCACACCTTCTGTCAGGGCTCACACCTTCCATACTTAGCCCTAAGTTTACTAAGTGCTAAATATCTGCTAAACTGATTGCTGTCATAGTGATCTGCATTGTTAAAGAAAATAGCCACACTAATGAAAAAGTGTCCATTTGAATATTAGCCCCTTATTGAAAGGCAGCATGGTATGGTATGATAGGACCAACATTTGTTTTCCTGGTGCAATTTCCTTGGGCCCAAGCTTCCCAAGGCCCCCAGTTTCCCTGATGCAGCGTCCTGGCCAAGGGGCATAGACATTTTAGTTATGTGGTGTATAGGCTTTTCAGAACTGGTGCAACCATGTGACATGGAATGTCCTGATGACTTACTGACTAGATGTGTTTCCAGATGGAGATGGAGGAGTGGGGGGCCTTGGCTGGGCCAGGGGAGAGCAGCAACTCATCCAGAAAAACTGGGTGTTACTGTATCTATACTGCAAATTCTTCTTGAATTAGAGCAAAATAAACCCCTTTGCTAAGTATTCAGTGACTTGCAAGTGTCTCACTGTATCTCCACTTTGAATCTGATGTAAGAAAGTGCTGGTGAGTAGAGATCTGGCCTAGAAATCAGAAAGATGTGGTGGGTTGAAGCCTTATTTCTGAAAAGTACTGATTTGGGACTGTAATAATCATTGTGGTAGCTAATGACTGCTATGTGACACTTTAAGGTTTACAACTCTAGCTCTCATTAGATTGTTACAACAACTCTGTGAGGTAGATACCACCATTATCTCTTCTTTATAAATAAGGAAACCAAAGTTGAGAAAGGCCAACTGATTTACCCAGGATCATGCTGCTAGTGAATATTTGAATCAAGATTCGAACCTAGTTCCTCGGTGGGTTATCTGTGACCTTGAGGCCACATGTGGCCCTCTAGGTCTTCAAGTGTGGCCCTTTGACTGAATCCAAACTTCATAGAATAAATTCCTTTACTAAAAGGATTTGTTCTGTGAAGTATGGATTCAATCAAAGGGCCTCACTTGAAGGAGATTTGTTCTGTGATTTTTGGATTCAGTAAAAGGGCCACACTTGAGGACCTAGAGGGTCACATGTGGCCTTGAGGATGCAGGTTCCCTACCCTTGACATAGTTTTTCCTGATGCTCCACTAGGGACAGTCGTTGGCATGTGGTAAGTATTTAATAAATTCTTGTTAATTTGACTTGCACTTGAACAACTTTGGCAGTCTATCCACTATACCCTTCTGCAGGTCACAATTTCTCAGTAAACGAGGTAACTTTCAAAGAGTAAGTTGCAAATAAGTTGTCATTCTGTACTGATAGAAGAAATTTTCCATAGGCAATTTGCTGTACTGATGAAATTACAAGCCTGAACTGATGATAAATTATATCATTGCTATAATTTAAAATATAATATACTATACTATATTTTATATATAATTTATATAATATACATGATATAGAATATATACATTATATAATTAATTAGTATAATATATCATTTATAGATAATGATCTATATGAACAATAATAGAAACTAATGTATCAAATGTTGTATAAAGCTGCTCTCTCACAATGCTGTCATTTTAGACAATTTTTCCCCCCTTTTCTACTCATCTGTATGAACTTGGGCAAGTCATTTAAACTTTTGGGTTTCAATTCCTGCTTTGTAAAATGAAGGTGTTGGACTAGATTGCCTTTAAGATCCTGTGTAGGTCTATAGGCAACATCAGATATTTGGAGCATGATTTTTAAATTGGTTTAGCTTTGTCATCTCCTATATCCAACACTGCAACCAATAGATAGCTATGGAGGTAGAATTGGAAGCCTCTATGTACCTCTCACTCCCCAGAAGCACCCCTGTAGTCTAATCCTTACATTGTAAGCCCTCAAACCTCTGCTGAATTCATTTGATATCTCAGTAAGCACCAAATACCTAAACCAAGTTCTCTGCAAACAGCCTTCAATATGGCATAATCCTTGTGGCAGTAGAGGGTTTGCTTTGTTTCTTGGAGGAATTTGGAACTTAAGGATGGCTAATGGATTTTTCTAATCAAACCCTATCATCTTATAGAGAAGGAAATAGAGGCAAAGACTTTTAAAATTACTTTAATTCACATAAATAGCAGAATATGGATTGGATCTTATGGGTTTTTTTTTAATCCTTTTGGAGTGGCTTTTTAACCCCTTTGTTTCCCTACCTCCTCAAATTGAAAACAACTCATGCTCCAATTATCTGAGTCTGGAGACAAACATAAATACCAATACACTCAAGGAGTCTTCTTACTGGTTCTTTTGGCATCCACAATGTCTTACCATGCAAAATTATCTTACAGCTTCAACAGATCTTAAGAAGGCACAAACAGTGAGTTTTTGACTGGTATTCTTTCAAACAGAGTGAAGCCCTTTTTATTGTATATATTATATAACCAAATTACCTCTCACCCTTTTTCCCACGACTGAATTCTGCTATAACAACTCCATTCACTCATCTACCCAAAATATGCCTTTTAACAAATCACATATTATCCCTTTGATTCTTCAAATAATATAATCTTTGTAAAGTGTTTAGCACAGTTCCTAGAACATAGTAGGCACTTAATAAAAATGTGTTCCCTTCCTCCCTTTCCCTTTCATACAGCATTCCTAATGCCAACAACTAGCAAAAGTCAATAGCCATTTATTTATTAAGTATCTACCATATGTCAAACATTGTACTAAGTCCTAAGAATCCCCCTCCCCCAATAAAAAGACAAAAGACAGGTTCTGTCTTCAAGAAGTTTTCATGAGACAACAAGCAAATATGTTCAAGCAAGCTATATGCACAATAAATTGGAAATAATTCAAAGAACAAAAGCACTAAAATTAAGAGGCATTTGGGAAAGGCTTCCTGTAGAAGATGGAATTTTTGTTGGAACTTAAAAGAAGCCAGGAGACAGAGATGAGGAGGAAGAGCATTCCAGGTGAGGGGAACAGCCAGAGAAAGTCCCTCTTTATTAGTAGAATAACCCACAGGATTAAATGAGAGTTATCACTCTTCCATTTTAGCAGTGCAGATCTCTTTGCAAAGATGATAGGCTTAGATGAGTTTAAGTCTATTTTAATTTTGGAGGAAGAACATGAGCAAAGACATTGAACTAGGAGTGGGAGGAATGAGATGAGAGGACTGGTAGTTTGAGGGAACTATCAGATACATGAAGGGGAGTAGTATCAGATAAGACTGGAAAGGTTGATGACAACTAGATTATGGAGAGTCCTGAGAGCTGAGATAATGATTTTATATATCATTTTAGGCAATGGAGTCCCAGCAAAGTTTTTTTTTTTTAAGAAGAGTAATGACAGGATTAGAACAATGCATTAGAAAGATTATTTGGAAATCACTTGTTCTAAGTAAGAAGAGATGAGGAAGTGAATTATGATGGCTTCAGGGGAAATGAACAGAAGGGATCAGGGACAAGAGCAAATTGCAGAGGCAGAATCAACAAAACTTAGCAACTAATTAGATTCTGTTGGTAAGGGAAGTATGAGTCAAAGCTGACTCAATATTTTTAAGGCTGAATGACTGAAAGTTGAGTGGTTTGAGAGAGGAGGCAGAGAAGGGAGTAGATATCGATATCTAGAAATATATATATATACATACACATATATGTATATATCTAAATGTGTGTATACATGTGTATGTGTATGTATATATGTATCTCTTTCTATGTGTCTACCTATGTATCTGTGTGTATCTACCTATCTATCTATGTGTCTATGTATGTATGAATGTATGTATCTATCTATCTATGTATCTATCTATGTATGTATCTGTGTATGTGTCTATGTATGTATCTATGTATGTGTCTATGTATGTACGTATGTATGTATATATGTATCTGTATCTATCTATGTATTTATGTATCTATCATCTGTCTATATATGTATCTATGTATCTATCTAGTTAGAGTTTTTGGCCAGATCAGGTGGGTTTGAGAGAGGAAGGACAAGCCCTGCATTAAGGAGACTGTGATCCAAATACCAGTTATGGCACTTAATACCTTGCTTGAGCAAGTCATGTAATTCTCTCTCTCTCCCAGGTCTCAATTCCATAATCTATAAGATGAGAGTGTTGGATTTGCTAGCTTCGGAAAGCCCTTTCAGCTTTAGATCTGTGTCCCTAGGATTCTATTATGAGTTCAATTTAGAACATTCTGTATTTGAGGGACTAGCAGGTAAATCCAGGTGAAGTTATCTGGCAGGTAGTTGGAAATATGAAAAGTTGGTAGAAATAATGAGAGTAGAGAAGTTTAGTAGCCATGTTCACAGACGTGATCCTTGAAGCCATGGAAGTGGAAAAGAATGAAAGGCAGTAACACACATTCCAAATTGCTCATTGTATTCCACACAATTTAACATCAAATACTTTCTTGAGCCCAAACAAAGAGATATCAAAATATTGAGTGATATCAAGATAATGAAATGAGATACATGTGGTTTATCCAAATTGTATTTGTGTCTTTGGGGGAGGGAGTCTATTTAATTTTACTTTCTATATAGGCTTATACACTTTTAAATACATGACCCAGCCCTAACCAGACTACCATTAAGCTCAAATCTTGTCTATTGACCTTAGCAGACTCAAACTAGAAACAGTATCCACACAGGTGAAACAATTCCAGACCCATAGAAACATATTCCTTTCTACTGCCCCTGTGGAGTAAGGGAAGAGATAAACATGTACTGGAGACAATCAGGAGATTAACAGTTGTCACAGCCAGAGCCGAATCCACAGGGCATAAGTGAGTCAGCAAACAAGAAAAGGGACAAGGTGGTATAGTTCAAATCTAAGGAAACAACAGATCAAGCAGTAACTCAATTTAAGTCCAAGCCCAGAAATTCAGTAAAAAATGAATAAGATACCAAATTCAGGAATTTGGCAGGAAAATATGCTCCAGGCTGTCAAGCAGAAAATACTTCAAGTACTTGGGAAAGGGGGTTAAGGGCAGGAGGAGGGTTGTGGTAATGCCATGCAGAGTAAAATAAGGGGAAAAAATGGAAAAAGGAGCTTGTGCTTTGATAAGGACAATTTACTTCAAGAAAATAATGAGCCCCAAATAGTATTATTTTCTTTCAGAGAGCATTCAATCCCACTCCCCACTATCTTCCTCTTTCTCTGACTCCCACAAGCACCCAGTCAGCTCAAGAAAATATGGCTTGTATTTGGACCACATCTTACCTTTAAGAATACCTTTTTGGAGAGCCTGGATAGTTCAGTTGGTAGAACAACAGACTTTTAATCTGAGGGTCCAGGGTTCAAGTCCCTGTTCAGGTAAATTGCTCAGCTTGGGGCAATTGGGTGGTTCATTGGATAGAGCACCAGTCCTGGAGTCAGGAAGACCTGAGTTCAAATCAAGCCTCAGACATTTAACACTTACTAGCCAGTGTGACCTTGGTCAAGTCACTTAACTCCAATTGCCCTGCCTTCCCCCCTCCAAAAAGCAAAAAAAAAAATACCTTTTTGGACCTTGAATTCATAGCTTGATGAGAGATCATACATGGCAGGCTTCTACAAGCTCATATTCTTTTACCAGTCATGTATTCTTACCCCTCTTCTGTTTCCCACTCTCCCTGGCCCCACTCCACTTCCCACATAGTTGACCAGGTATTAAAGGCAAGCCCATTATTGTGAGTCCAGAATCTTTTAAACCAGAGATTCCTCTAATTCTTGATCACTAGATCCTTATTTAACACTGTGAGTTGCTCTATTATGAAGAGGTATATTAGAAAGATAATGAAAACTTGGTGAATATAATTTAAGAATTGTTCACCCATTTCCTAGAGAATTGATTTCATTGTTCAATCTTTCCTTAATAACTATATTTACATAACTTTCTATGTTTCTCTTGCTTGGAGTGTTTACAAGTTGAATACTCTGCTCACTTCTGGTTTCTTTTGTGTATGTGCCATGTACCAATGAGAAGAAGGTATATTCCTTTTTATCGCCATTCAGTTTTCTCCAGAGATCTATCATGTCTAGCCTTTCTAAAATTCTATTTGCCTCATTAGTTTCTTTCTTGTTTATTTTGAGGTTAGATTTATCAAGGTCAGAGACGTGGAGTTTGAAGTCCCCCACTAGTATTGTTTTGCTATTTCTTCCTCTAATTCCCTTGACTTTTCCTCTAGGAACTTGGATGCTATACTGCTTGGTGCATATATGTTAAGTAATGATATTGCTTCGTTCTTGATGGTGCCTTTTAGCAGGATGTAGTTTCCTTCCTTATTTCTTTTAATTAGATCTATTTTTGCTTTTGCTTTATCTGAGATAAGGATTGCTACCCCTGCTTTTTTTTTTACTTTAGCTGAAGCATAATATATTCTATTCCATCCTTTTACCTTTATGCTGTGTGTATCCCTTTGTTTCAAACATATTTCTTGTAGACAGCACATTGTAGGATTGTGGTCTTTAATCCATTCTGCTATCTGTCTCTGTTTTATGGGACAGTTCATCCCATTTGCATTCAAAGTTATGATTACCATCTGTGACTTTCCCTCCATCCTATTCCCTCCCCTGTTTATATTTTTATATCTTCCTTTTTCTTTCCCCTCCTTAAGAGTTTTCCTTTTGACCACTGGCTCCCTCAGTATTTCCTCCCTGTGTCTCCCCCTTCTTACCTACCCTTTCCCTTTACTATTATTTCCCTCCTACTGCCTATAGAGAGCAATAGATTTTTATTCTTAATGGAGTGTTATTCCCTCCTTGAACCCAAACCAATGCTAGTAAATTTTGTACAGTGCTCCTCTCCCTCCCTCTTTTTCCTCCCTCTTGTGATTTCTTTTGCAGGAATGACAACATATTTTCATTAATGATTAAACTTAACTTTTGAATGTTAATCTAAGGTACTTCTTGTCTTCTTTTTTTTAGTTCCAATTTCTTTTTTATTTACTTGATAATGTGGAAATTGATTTTCCCTTGAAGGTGAAGGCCTTTCTCCTCAGTGCTAGAAAAATTCCTTATATGGCATTGAAAGTTTATCACTGCCTACTTTGGAGTTTCAAGTTTAAGGGGTGGGTCAACAGTCTGTGTATATTAACCAGTACTTTATAATCCATTTTCAAAATGTCAGCAAAGTTTTCTTGTATTTTTCCTTTAATATGACATTTGGGCTTTTAAATCTATATTTTTTTTCCTAGCAAACCTATTATTCTTATCTTTGTACTTCTTGTCTTCAAGGTCAATTGCTTTGTCTTATATAGAATTCATGTATTCTTTGTAAGTCACTACCTTTTGATTCTCTTTTGCAAATTTTATTTCTTCTATATTTTGGGGTACCAAATGTGTTCCTTTCTTTTTTGGAGCCTTGAGTATGTTGGAGAGTTTATACTTTGTATGTTCTAAATTGTCTAGATGCTGTTTGTTTTATTTAGCTTTTCAATGAAATTCAATTTCTGACATTATTTTTATCCATCTAACTTCTTTTGAAGCAAACTTTTTACTTCTTTGGGAGCATTTTGGAGTTTCTTGCTATTGTTCTCTAGAAAATTGGAATAATGAATGTTCTCCCTCTCTTTCTTGTTGGAGGTTTTGGTTCACTTTCCCTTAAAGTACAGTCCCTGGCCAAAGTAAGTGCTTAAAAAATGTTTATTGATTATTATTGACCAAGTACAAGAACTATTCATTGTGTTGTAGCCTTTGGGGAATTTTTATTCATTTTTCTATCTAGTTCCATTAGTTACATTGTTGACTTATCTGCTTGGCTTATTTCTAGTCTTCCTCTCTGATTTTTTTTTTGTCTTTCAGCCTTTTTATGTCTTCCCAATGTAATGGTAATGGAAATTTGAAGATCTTCCCTGCATCTTATTAGGCCAAATGTAATCATATGGAGCCTGTGGGGGGAGGAGCTTGCTGAAGGGGTGGAGCAGGAAGGGTGGAGTAGAGCCCAGAGTAGTTAGAATAGAGGGAGGAGAGAGGGCAGAATGAAAGGAGACAGCTGGCTTGTGAGTATTTCTTTGTGGGAAGGCTTTGGGATGGTGTTCTCTATAGTGTTATTGTGTATAGATTTCTTTGTTGCTATGATAAATTCAGTTTTCTGGTGTTGAGATTTGGCTCTCTGGTGTCTGAATAAATGTTTTGCTTCTGTCTTCTATATGGAGAGTCTGTCATGTTTTGTGATTCAGAATTGTGTTGGCATGAATATCGTTTTGGCACTACACCCAGTCATTTGTTTCAGGTTTCCATTTTCACTAATTATTCCTTTCCCCTTCCACTTATGGGGTGCATACATTTTTTCAGCACACAGATATCCTAAATCTGGGTGTCTCCATCATTCTCCAGTTGAAGGATGAAATGATCTGACTGGCTTCCTACACTTTGTAATTTCAAGTAGGAGAGGACTTCAGGTATGTTTCTACTTCCTTCTTCCTTGGACGTTGAAGCCTCTTTCACTCATCTAATTCTTTGTGAAACTCATGTCCGCTCTACCCTTGAACTCCAATTCCCTTCATATTTATAATACTTTTCAATAGCATAACTGTGCAGGATAAACACTATTTACCTTTTATGAGGTATCTGGAGTTCAGTCTGAGTCACTACTATAGAGGTACTACATAGACATTATCAAAGCTGAAACTTAAAATCCAAGCCTGTTAAATGGATTTGGTTGGTTTCATCTAATACATAGGAGGGTTAAGGGTGTGTAGGTTGAGTAGGAGTATTCCACTAAAATATTTCAACTATTTCAGAAGGCTTTTACCTTGTGCAATGTCTATCTTCTTTCATCTTGTTTATGTCACCTTAATATAGATTAGTAATTTTTTCCCCTTGTTTTGAAGTTGTTGGATAAGGGGAGATATTCTGAATATAACTATTGTGCTATCTTGTTGATCACATATCTATATCATAGGGGAAAAAACTGAGCACTTTTGGAGCACAAGAAAAGCTAAATCTTTCTTTCCACCAAGATGGCGCCGAAGGTGAAGAAGGAAGCCGTTGTCCCCCCCAAGACAGAAGCCAAATCCAAGGCCTTGAAGGCCAAGAAGGTGGTGCTGAAGGGTGTCCATAGCCACAAAAAGAAGAAGATCCGAACATCCCCCACCTTCCGATGA
>JAQQSW010020781.1:0-10784 GCA_028646575.1 Pseudocheirus occidentalis | reverse complement strand
AAAGAGGGAGAGAGATGGGGATATATTCCATAGTCTGTTTATTGCAGACCTATTTCATACAGAGCAGAAGATACATGGAAGATACAAGGTTTATATACCCTTAGCAGAATGCAAGGAACCACCCTTGGTCTCCATCTTTCTCTACCCCAACCCAAAGCCAATCACTGGTTAAGCTCTTTATCCTGGGACCATGTCCAGAGGCACAAACAGGGTGTTACAATCAAGACTTGCAAATTAACTCAGTACTTTCTTTAGATTGAGAGCATCCACCCAACAAGCTTATACTTTCCTTGCATATCTGCCTAATGACCTTTGTATAACTGGGTAGCTAATGTGGCCAAGGACCCTGAAAGTCTTGGCCTACAACAGTTCTTGAGTCTCCACCTCTGCCAATCCTATCCTTTCCCTGAATTTGCTATATTTCACTGAATCTGAGTCATGTGACCTTGGCATAATGGAGTCAATTTCCCATAGGAATGGATAAATAATATTGGATATTTTATGTGGTGTTTATTTTTTTTTTGGTTTATAAAATATAATTCTATTTTATGTTACTTTGCTGTTATGTATATGGTGTTTAACTCAGCATAGACTCAATAAAACCAATAAATAATATATAATAACATATAAGGCATCAATATTGTTTTTCCAACTCTATTATGTTGTATAAATACTAGCTATAATAATTTTCATTATCGGTATCATTGTCATTATTATTTATTTCTGATCTTTACCCTTACAACTTCTTCCAGATTCATGTGGTTTCCACCTAGGAAAGAGGCCTCTCAGAATCCATGAGTTACAAGGAATGGACAGTTTTTATTTGCTTGGTCCCTATAGCTCACCCAAAAGTGGACAAGAGAGCATATTTCACAACTCATGTTTGTTTTCCATATGAACTTTCATTCTAAAGCCAAGCTCTCAGCTACAGTATGGCCGCTCAAGGGACATAGACATGGATTCTTGTGTCTTTCTGCTCCCTTATTGTTTGGGACCTCCAATTTGTTTTTCCTGCAGAAAACTTGTCACTTGTGGATGGGCAGATTGAATTCAGTGCTAGGTCCTGAAGGAGAAACATGTCACTGATGATATCTATTATTTCTGCCCTTAGAACTTCTAGTTCCAAGGTCTAGTGGCTTGAAGAATGCCATATGTATCCTGTCCATCCAAGTGTACTCATCTTGGCCATGACTTCTCTCACTTGGCTGCCACGTCCCACCACTTCTGACTGAACCTTTCTTTCTCTACTTTTAACCAAAGTCCTGCTGCTTTGTATAGAGGGAGTAGGGTGGGATTGGGGTGGGGGGAAAGAAAGGCAGAAGAGACCTACACAAAGAGAGGAAACAGTACAGGAATTACATAATACATTTTATGCATTCTTCAATGGAACTTTGTGTTGTCAAGTCCTATCAATTTTATTTTGAAACAAATATGACCCCTTGTCTCCACCGCCACTGCCACCATCTTGGTGTAGGTCCTATCACTTTATGCCTGGTTTATTGCAATAGCCTGCTGGTGGCTCTGCCTGCCACTACTCTCCTTCTCATATTCCATATATCACTCAACTGTTAAAGTGATTTTCCTAAAAGATAGTTCTGACTATGTCACCCCCATATTCAGTAAATTCCAGTGGTTCCCTATCACTTCCAGAATCAAATACAAAATCTTCTGTTTGACTTTAAAACTCTTCATAAATTTCTTCTCTGCCATCACTTTCCTGTCTTCCTATACCTTATTCAAGTACTCTGTGATCTTGTGACAGTGGCTTCCTGGCTGTTCCTTTCAAAGGACACTCAATCTCCAAACTATGCACATCTTTATTAATGTTCTTCGTGCCTGGAATGTTCTTTTTCCTCATCTTCTCCCCCTAGCTTCCAGTTAAAATCTTACCTTACACAAGAAACCTTTTTCAGCCCTCCATGGTGCTAAGGAATTAATTAATGTGAGTTCAGAGACTAATTCTCCTACAGAGAAGTTAGGCTTTCTCCAGAGCTGAACCCTGTGTAAACTTTGGTGGCAGGCAAAGGATAAAGGATTGGCAAAGACCATGTGCCCAGCTAAATACTCTGTTAGACAGTAAAAAAGACATTATTTTAAGGGAAAAAATGTGGGAATTTTTGGAGTAAGAAAAGTTTTAAGGATGATGAGTTCAACATAAAATGTATTGAGTTTGAGAAGTCCACAAGACATTTTATCAGGTAACCAGTGATTCAGACCTGGAGCTTGGGATAAAGATTCAGGATGGGTATACGGATTTGGAAGTCATATTTTTAGAGTGAGTAAATGTATTGAAGAAAGCAAATGAGATAATCAAGGGGAAGTTTATATAGAGAGAAGAGAACTTAGGAGAGGGATTCCCACACTAAGTAGGGTTAAAGGTGAGAGATGAGTCAAGCAAAAAAAAAACTTAGAAAGAGTGGACAGAAATATGAGTGGTTGCACCAGCAGTAGGACAGAAGCCAAGGGCAGACAGTGTCACTGAGTGGGTGATCAGCAGTGGCAAAAGCTACAAAAAGATCAGGAGAATGAGGGCTAAGAAAAAGTCATAAAGCCATTCAGCATCGAAAATATCATTGATTACCTTGAAGAGAAAAGTTTTGGTAGAATGGTGGGGTTGAAGGCCATATTGCAAAAGGTTCAGAAATGAGTGAGAGGTGGTAAAGTGGATACAATAGGAGTAGATGATTCTTTGGAAGAGTTTGACAGAACAAGAGAGAAGAATTATTAAGACAACAGCTTAAGGGAATGGCGATGTCAAGATAGAGATTTTTAAGGGCAAGGGGCTGCTTGAGCATGTTTGAAGGCATCGGGGAAGGAGCCAGGAGAGGAAAGGATGAAGATGAAAGAGAGAGGGAATGATGGATGGGGCAACCTTCCAAAAGTGGAAGGAGGGATTGCAATAGAATGCACAAGTAGAGTTCAGGGTCTTGGTCCCAAGAGCCAAAATCTCTTAGAAACTTGAGCAAAAGAGAAGAATGTGGGTTAGGTCAACAAGGGAGCTTATAACCTATAGCCTCCACTTTCTCAGTAAAGCAAACTGTCTACAGTTAGGGGTGTCATAGTGCACAGAGTGCTGGATCTGGAGTTTAAAAGACCAAGGTTCAAATCTAGCCTTAGCTACTTAATTGCTGGGTGACCCTGAGAAAATCACTTTCAAAAACCCTTTCTGAGCCTCAGTTTCCCTGTCTGTCAAATGAAGATAATAAAAGCACCTTCCTCCAGGGCTATTGTGAGAATCAGATGAGATGACATTTATAAAGAGCTTACTTAGCACAGAGCCTGGTATACACTAGATGCTTAATAAGTGCTTGGGTTTTTTCCTTTTGCTCTGAAAGAGGAAGAGGTGAAACCTAGGGGTCTTCAGGAGAGAAGGCTGGGAACAATTGATAAGAAGAGTGGAATAGAGTCCATCAGAGAAAAAATAAAAGCACCATCTTGCAATAATCAGTTCCCAGTAGCCATAAGAAAACAGCAGGCTAGGGGCAGCTAGGTGGCTCAGTGAATAGAGCACCAGCCCTGGAGTCAGGAGGAACTGAGTTCAAATCTGACCTCAGACAGTTGACACATTTATTAGCATGTGACCTTGGGCAAGTCACTTAACCCCAATTGCCCTCCAACAAAAAGAAAAAAGAAAAGAGCAGACTGCTGAGGTCAGAGGGTAGGAAGGTTGGGACAGAAGATTGTGATTTGAGGCTCAGGCCTGATATAGAGGGAGACCTCTTGGAGACCAAGGGAAAGAATGATTAAGGTTTGGAAAGAATTTGACCTAAAATATCCTATTTGATGCTCACCAGCAACTTTAGTGAAGTAGATAGTCCAAGAGTGGCCCAAATGTCTCTGTCATCTCATTCATTTGAATGTTCCCTCCTAGTGATACAGAGTGCCCCATCCATGCCAAGCCATCCTATGTGACTCTTGTCCACATTCTCTAATCATTTTACCACCATAAGATGCACATTTAATCGCTAAAGAATTTTTCCAGGTTTACCTGACATTGAAAGAACACCAGTGGACCACTTGAAATGGTCCATCTGTGACTCTTCACCCTCCCCACTTGACCATCTTCTCTTGCTATTGTAGACCATCTGTGTGCCACCTGGGCCTAACATCTGATCCCTCTTTCCTCTCCAAACTAGAACTAGTTTGTTCACTCAAGTTGCATGAATGCTGTCAGATTGGTGGCTTCCAGACAGACCAGCCAAACTGCCACTGGTCATTTCAGGGTCCTAGGTCTGACCCTTTTACAGAAAAGCTTATATTTCTACTACTGTCTATTGTCACTCCTCAACAGTATGAATTTCATTAAAAAGCAGCCAGAATGACACAGGTAACTCTTCATCAGAAATATGTACCAAAAAGAAGGCTGAGCAATAATAATTGTTTTTTCTTTTCTTCATTTTGTGTGTGGAAGCAATGGGGGTAAATGATTTGTCCAGCATCATACAGTAAGTATCTAAAGGCAGATTTGAACTCAGGTCCTCCTGACTTCAGGGTCAGTGCTCTGTCCATTTTGCCACCTAGCTGTCTCAAAACAAAATTAATTTAATTAATTATTTAGACAGTTAGAGGGTACCATAGCTATAATGCTGGAATTGGAGTTAGGAAGACGTGAATTCTAATCTAGCCTCAGGCACTTGCTAGCTGTGTGACCTTAGGCAAGTCACTTGATCTATCTGTCTTAATTTTCTCATCTATAAATGGGGATAGTAATACCATTTGCCTCTAAGGGTTGTTGTGAAGATAAATTGAGATAATATTTATAAAGCACTTTGCAAACCTTAAGGCATTATAAAGATGTTGCTGCTGCTGCTGCTGCTGATATGATGATGATGATGATGATGATGATTAGCTGTAGCAGCTACAACAACTAAGTGGTGCACTGAACAGAGCACTGGGTCTGGAGTCAGGAAGACCTGAATTCAAATCCAACCCCAGGTATTCATTAGTTGTGTTATTTTGAGCAAGTCACAACATCTGTCTACCTCGGTTTCCTCATCTGTAAAATTGGGATGATAATAATAGCATCTATCTCACAGGGTTGTTTTTAAGGTATTTTAGTCATGGCTGACTCTTTGGGTGGGGGTTGGCAAAGATATTGGAGCACTTTTCCATTTCCTTCTCCAGTTTATTTGATAGATGAGGAAATTGAGGCAAGCAGGATTAAGTGACTTGCCCAGGGTCACACAGCTAGTAAGTGTCTGAGGCTGGGTTTAAACTCAGATCTTCCTTATTACAGAGCTTTATCTATTCCAAGCACTGGGTTTGGAATCAGGAAGACTCATCTTTGTGAGTTCAAATTTAGTCTCAGGTGCTTGCTAGCTTTGGGATCCTAGACAGGTCATTTGACTCTGCCTCAGCTTCCTTATCTGTAAAACAAGGTGAAGAAAATGGCAAACCACTCCAAGTATCTTTGCCAAGAAAGACCCCAAAGAGGATCATGAAGAATTGAACACGACTGAAAATGACTGACCTCACAGGGTCATTATGAGCATGAAGTGAGATGTTTGTAAAGCTGGATTCGAACGTAAGTGCCTTGAGAGCAGAGACTTTTTTTTTCTCTTTTTGTATCCTTAATGCTTGTACCTGGCAGTTGATAAATGTTTATTGATTGATTAATTAAAGTCCTTAGCATAGTGTCCAGTTCCCATTAGGCACTTAATAAATGCCTGTTTCCTTCCTTTTCCCTCATTATTTCTGCAGTTGCTATAATTATAACATTTGACCCATAAGCCTGGGACACTCTCTCCCACCAATGCATACTTCTTCCTTCAGGGAGAGTGAATAGAAACTTAAAGAAAAAAAAAAACAAAACACAACCATCAAATGAAGGCACATCAGTAGGGAACACCTGTCTAGGGAAACCTGATTCTAAACTTCAGTCCTTAAAGTCCTTGGTCTTTTTCAGGCACAGTTTCCACTGTGGTTCACTGATAGAATCATTCCTTTTCTGTGCCTCTTTGCTGTTGGAGGTGGATACTTCTTTGCTGACTGGTCTTCTGCCCAGACAAAGTAGTGTTACATTTTGTTTTGTTTTGTTTAAAGCAAAAGAGAAACTCTAAGCCCAGGTTCTACTACCCAGGTCATGCCCCTTTGACTGTGTTCTGAAGCAAAGTTACTCTGTTTCAATTAAAAGTATTCTCCTAAGCCTGGCATCTGCAAAGCTTTGCTTTAACTGCTATTTTGATTGGGCTCTGAGAAGATTCCACCTCTCAAACAGTAGATGGCAATGTTGTTGTTGTTGTGTTTGTCCTTAATTATCGAAGAGGACCATAACATCAGGGAGATGGTTACATGACTTGCAGTTCACTTTGATTTGAGTGAGGAAGGTTTGTGCAAGGTCACTAACCTCACTTTCTCCTCCAGATCCATCTGGGTCCAGTGACCAGATATTCATCAAGATGACTGAAGATAGCCCCGGATGTAAGGGGAGAGCCTGGCCCTTTTAGGCTAAGGCCTTTGCAATTTCTCACTTTGAATAAGGCAACACCCATTCAGTGAATAGACCTTGCAAAGAAGTGAGTCAAGGAATGCTCCCTTTAATTGAAAAAAATAACAAACAATCTGGGAAGGGAAGACCCTCAGAGTTGTTGGCCAAAAGAGTTTAGACCTTTTGCTTCCAATCAGGTCAAGAAATTTTAAAAAAATTTATCAGGTGCTAAACACTGTGCTAGAAATGTAAATGCAAGTGGAAAGAAAAATAGTCCCTGCCCTCAGGGAGCTTATATTCTAGTGGGGAAAGATAATACATAAAAAGAAGCTAGAGAGCTGG
The DNA here is from genome assembly GCA_028646575.1 of Pseudocheirus occidentalis. Taxonomy (NCBI): domain Eukaryota; kingdom Metazoa; phylum Chordata; class Mammalia; order Diprotodontia; family Pseudocheiridae; genus Pseudocheirus; species Pseudocheirus occidentalis. Next base: position 4,015 of record JAQQSW010020781.1, on the reverse strand, counting down.
GAATTTAGTCTTGCTCCTTAGATATTCAGCCTTGACCAAGCATCCTATGCTAATAAAGAGAAGCTTTCTTGAAATGACTCACTTGTATCTCATGAAGAGAAATCAAAGCCTACATTTCTACCAGGCTTGTCCTAATAAGATTGTCCTAAAATCCCCAAAAGTTCTTTGTATTAGAGTTCTCCAGCTATCAACCTGAAATTCTTTATCACTCATGGCAAAATTATGTTCAGAGAGATTAGAGTCATCTTTGAATGAACATCTGTTTCCTGGCAGACACCTGTAGCAAGCACACTCCTCCCTGTTCCATGCCTTGCCCAGGGTTGATGATCAGAGCACCGCTGAGTAGGAGCTCATTCTTTTGAGAATGCCTTGGAATCATGGTAGGCAATGCATCAAGATTTTGTATAGCTGGGATAGAGGCATGAGAGTCTCTAGCTTCTCTTAGCAGCCTGTTGTTATTTAGTCATTCCCAGTTGTGTCTGACTCTTCATGACTTCCATTTGGAGTCTTCTTGGAAAATAAACTGGAGTAATTTGCCATTTCCTTCTCCAGCTTATTTTACAGATGAGGAAACTGAGGCAAACAGAGTTAAATGACTTGACCAGCATCACACAGCTAGTCAGTATTTGGGGCTGGATTTGAACTCATCAAGATGAGTCTTCCTGTCTCCAGGCCCAATGCTCTATTAAGTATGGCGCCACCTACCTGCCCACTTATTGGCCTTTATTCTGTAATAACAATGTCAGATTTTTCCATTCCTTTGGTATCTTTTTCTCTTTTAGATACCTTGTGAAGTGATTCCTCATCATCTAATTATGTTACCTCCAACACAGAATTCTTGTATAATTCTTGGTCCATTCCAGCTCCTTCCCCTGTCTTTCCTCTCTTTGGTGCGCTTCCTGCCTACCATAGGCACATCTAGGACCATCAAGTTAGAGTCTAAATGTAATGATTTCCCTATCCTTGAACAAAACTGGTAAGAACAGCTTGTTATAGTGATTCCTACAAACCTTTTCCATTTTCCTTCAGTTCATTGTTATTTTTTTTTAAATCATCTTTCAGTGCCCTTGGGATGACTTTGCCTAGTTAGAAATTTGCCAAGCTTACTTTTAACTAATTGTGTTTTCCACTGCTTCTCTCCTGTTTATGAGGCAATACTGTTCCTAACCATCCATCATCTTCCTTTGCAAAATTTTACAAACAAGTTTATATTCTAATGTGGTATTGCCTTTGGCAGCCATCTCTCTCTCTCTCTCTCTCTCTCTCTCTCTCTCTCTCTCTTTTTTTCCTTTGGCAAGTAAATCCTATGCTTACTGAACAAGGTACTTTCTGGCTTCTTTTGGTCTCCTTGTTGTAGCAATTAACTTATGTTGGTTAAGTGTCCACACGCAGTTATGGTAAGCAGAGCAGATCTCATTCCTGTTGTCCCTTTCCCATTTTTGACTATAAAAGTACTCATTTACATAGTTCACATGTGAATTGTAGACTATATTCTTTTCTCAGTCTTCTCTGTTTTGCTAATTTAATCTTAGCTGTGACAAATTAATATCCTGACTGTACAGAGCCTGTACAGTCTGTACAGATCTGATTCAGGGCTATAAAAGACTTTACTAAAGTGCTAACAGGCCTTGGATCCAGGATTAAAGTCCCACTTTTGACACATACTTCCTGTGTGACCTAGAGAGGTTCATTTAGCTATTCAGTTATCTAAACAACTCCCTAAGACAATTGCAAAAGTGTCGATTTGCATGGATAGTGAAAATTTTCTTATCAATGCCAATGAGACTCCAATACTAACCCTTATCCCATCATTTCTCCCATTTTTACAGTTAAGGAAACTGAGGCTTATAGAAATGAAGGGATTTACTCACATTCACCTGGGAAATTAAGAACCAAGATGGGAATACAACACAGATCTCCTGTCTCCAGGTCCAGGGGTGGGTGGTGGGGGGTTCTATTACCGTATTTCTGTTGTCTCTTCATGGGAGAACTCTGAATACGTTAGGGTGCTGATTCAACGGAAACCAAAGACCTTTGCTTATCTTTGTTGATGGAGTCTCCAGAAGGCAATTAGGGTGGGAGAACTTTTTAAGAATTAGAAATGAGATGAAATGAGTTTGAGCTCCTTGGGGTTAGCCACTGATCCTTTTAATTCAGCCTTGAACTGTTTTCAACTAATTTGAAATCAAAGACAATTACACAAAATGTTTCAAATACAGCTCAAGCTGTCAAACCCCAGAATAGCAGAGAGAGCAGGAAATCCAAAGAACTAAATTGAATTCTTTTTCAAAAATTTAATATAGTTATAATCAAAACACCACCTGCACTAGAGATTCTCCCAAGGGGCAGACTCTAGGCAGGTCATTCAGTTTTAAGGAGGTAGAAGGGGAGAAATCAGAAAAAAAAAAAAAAAAAAACAGGCTCTCTCTCTCTCTCTCTCTCTCTCTCTCTCCCCGCCCCTCTACCTCCCACCAACCATGAGGAGTGAGGCAACCTACCTCCTGGCTCCTTCAGGCCCAGCCATGCCCAGTGGGCCTCTGAGGGGATAGATGATAATAATAATAATAATAATACATTTTTAGGGCATCTCATGCCTGGATTATTGCAATTGACCGATAATTAATCTCCGCCTCAAGGCTCTCCCCACTCCAGTTTCTCTACCACTCATCTGTCTTCCTTAAGCACAGGTTTGACCACGTCACCCCCTCTCCCACCATCAACAAAGTCCAGCGGCTTCCTATTGCCTCTAGGATCAAGGAGAAAATACTCTCTTTGGCTTTTCAAGGCTTTTATAACCTAATTCTTTCCTACCTTTCTGGTTGTACACCTTACTTCCCTGTACGTTCCTGGCTATCCAGTGATACCAACCTCTTACTACACCTCCTGTAAGACCCTCCATCTCCAGGCTCTGAGCATATTCCTTGGCTCTCCACTATGCCTTCTCTGGAATGTTCTGCACCCTCATCACCATCTTCTGACTTCGCTGGCTTCCTTCAAGTCCTAGCTAAAACCCCACCTCCTACAAGGAGCCATTCCCGGTTTTTAATCTTAGTTCCCTTCCTCTGAGATCATCTCAGTATTATCCCATCTGTAGCCTCTCTGTACACAGACATGTCATTTCCCCCATTATACTATGACCTTGAAAGAAGGCACTACATTTTGCCTTTAAAACAAAATCCCCAGCACTTAGCGCAGAGACTGATATAAAGTAGGTGCTTAATAATACTCATGGACCGACTGACTGGCATGTTAAGGCTTACAAAGACTTTTGTGTGGTAGTCAGGTCAAATTTTATTACCCTATTTTACAGAAGAGAAACTGAGAACTAGGGAAGGCAAAATGGCTTAAAAAGGTCACACAAGGCTGGAACAGCCGGAAGCCGAGACCGAGGCCAGGCCTGGGACAGTGGGAAAGAGCTGAGCTGAGCACCGCAGCCAGCCTGCAGAGGTTCTACAGCCTCCAGCACCCCCACATCTGCCAAGGCGTGAGGAGCAGGACCGAGAGGTGCAGCTCCCACGGCCAGGCAAGGCCCCAGGGCGGCCACGAGGAGCAGCAGAGCCTCCCAAGCCGCATTGTGAGTCTACTTCAAAGAAAATCTAAAGCACCGGCCTGAGGGGAGCTTCGGTCAGAGACCCTTAGTGAAAGCTGAAACTTTGAAACTTAATAAGGGGGGTAAAGCAGTTTGGCCATTCTACCCCCAGGGCAAGGAAGCAGTGGGGGAGGGGAACTACTGGAACCAGCAGCAGTGGACCCCACCAGGCTGCTTCAGAGCCCCTGACCTGCGGACTCCGCAGGGGGGCTGAATCGATCGGGGCTAAGTGCTCTTGTGTTGAGTGGCCTGGATCCAGATCGTGGTCTTGGGTGGTGGTCCTGGGGTGCACTTGCAGCAAGCCAAAGTTGGGGGGACTTGCAACACCCCCCTAATAGCCCCGGCAGTTGGGAAAACCCCAGCGATTTGGAACAGAGCTTCCCCCCTTGGAAACAGAGTTTCACAGACCTAAAAAAAACAACCAAT
>JAQQSW010020780.1:0-10784 GCA_028646575.1 Pseudocheirus occidentalis | reverse complement strand
GGCAAGTCACTTAACCCCAACTGCCCTCCAAAAAGCAAAAAAAAAAAAAAAAAGAGAATATGACACCTGGACTTTCCCTTTTGCTACTCCCATTGATTACTAAAATATTGAAGGTGGAATGGATGGATGTTGTCTCTCTAGTAATCTTTCAGAGAAATTCCAAAAACTTAATGTACTACCTCAAAGCTAGAGGTGGATATGCTTCCCCAAGGTTGCAGTGAGACTCAAAAGAATGTTGAAGTGCTGTAACGCCACATTTACATCCTTTCCAAGTGGAATGCAAAATGCTCGGTAATACTTTAATTCTGGGGGTGGAGGAGCTGAAGGTAAAACTCATGGAGAGGGGAAATAATTGCTTAAGGGTCACTAGGTGTCTTTTGTGTGTTTTCTATACCTTCTATTGAAGAAAATAAAATCTTCCCTTTAGTAACATGCATTGTTACCTTGCACTTTATAATCTAAATGTACTCTGAGATTTCCCAAAGGGATCTCCAAGTGTGGATAAAATAATCTAAACAAAAAATAACCTTTTGGAGGTAGCAATAAAACTTGGTCCCACCCATCTAAGCCCAGATTTTGTATGTGTTAGGCTAAGGGTTTCATATATATTGTGAAAACCATATAATAAGATGGCAGATTGTAGACCAATCTGATTTGTAAAATATGGGTAAAACAGGACAGGAGGCAAACAAAAGAGCAAAAGACATCTGACTCTATCTGATTATTTCCTAGATAAAGTAAATTTTGATGTTCTTGTTCTTTGTAAGTAGGCACTGTTCTTTCAGTTCTTTTGAATAACTTATTATAAAGTACCAACTGTTATGAAATCCAGACACTTTATCAAGTCTGACACCAATATATGGAATAAATGGTGTTTGAAGGAAGGGTGCCATTTAATGAGCTTCAGGAGAAACATGGCAGCCTTTATTAATGTAGAGTTTGAAGGACCTGAAATAGCTTACTGATGCTATTCTCCCAATGGTATAAACTCTTGCTCCATTGAACAATTACAATTTATTTCATTTTTATTCAGTGTTGGGATGACCATGAGGGAAAACTAATATAACTATGAAATCAAAGTAAAGATTTGTTATGTGAAGAACCACATCACTATTTAAATATAACTACAGTATTTAAATAGAAGCAAAGACATTTACTAATGTTCTGGATATGAAACTAGTCATATCATATTATCTTCAGCAGAATTTGCTTAGAAGTAGGTCAAGAAAGTTTTCTAACTAACAATGGAAATGCAAGGAAGAGAATAGTTGCAATCACGGGAGAATCAGTTACTCAATAAACATTTTTACAGGATTACTTTATGCTATACTCTGTTCTAAGTGGTGGTGATATATATATATGTATATATATGAAAAAGAAAGCTTGTCCTTTCCTTCAAGAAGCTTAAAATTTAGTAATCGAAATAACACATGAAAGGAAACTAAAATATGAGTGGGATACTAGAGAAAGGAGCATGATGAAATAAGAGAAATCCATACGCTTTGCAGCCAGGTGGGAAATAAGGAGAAGTCTGGTCCTGGCACCCTCCTTAAATTGAGGGTTTGGGAATTCATGACTGCTTTTAATCAGAGAGGCAGACAGAAGGTGATGTGAGAGTATCAAGGCTGATTTGATCTTGCAGGATGATGAACTTTCCCAATGATGAATTACCTGAGCCATGGTAGAGAAGTCAAAGAAGTGCCAAAATGGTGCAGCCAGGTGAGAAATGAGGAAGAACCAAGAATTTCCATTTGGAAATATTTTTGTGTACTCTTCTACTACTCTGACTTACTAGAAGGCATAAGGAGTAAAACAACTGTGATGTATCTGTCTCTCTTTGCTTCATGTAATGAATTTTATGCCCTCCCCCCAAATAAAAGGCTATTAATTGCCAAAAGTAACACTACAATTGAGATAAAGTGTAAGGTGCATATCTGTAATGGCAATTGTATATTCTTTTCCATCACTTAAATGGTTTTCTCTGTACCTTTGCTCTTCTATTTAAGTCCTTTAATATATTGTTGTTAGCATTAATAAATATGAGATTAAGATAAAGGGAAGATAGAGAAATACAGAGGGAGGGAGGGAGAGAGGGAGAGAGAGAGAGAGAGAGAGAGAGAGAGAGAGAGAGAGAGAGAGAGAGAGAGAGAGAAGGACGGAAGGAAGGAAGGAAGGAAGGAAGGAAGGAAGGAAGGAAGGAAAACATAAAAGGAGGGGAAAAATCAGCGTGGGGTCTTGGATAAAGAGCTGTCCTAAGAGATAGCTAGGGTTTCAAATCCAGTATCTGACAAATATTAAGATGTGAAACAAAGTAAGTAAATGTAATGGTAATGAAATTTGAATATCTCTTTGTATTGGAAAGCTGACAGGTATTTAGCACCTACTTTCAAATTTAAGCCTCTGTTAAAGAACCAGAAGGTATGAACCCCTGTTGCTGACATGACAGGAAGGGGATGAACATGGAACCACTGTTGTTGACTTAACAGGAAGGGGCTGAACCAGAAGGAGAAATATTGTATACAAGGAAAATCCCAGCTGGGAAAGTCAGAATTTCCTGGGAACTTGTGGTGGCAGAGCTTCTTCTGAGGGCCAGCTAAGCTGCTGAGGACTTCTGAAGGCCAGACAAGCTGCTGAGGACTTCACAGGGCCAGTCAAGCTCCAGAAGACTTCTGAGGACCAGCATGGAGCTGCCAGAGGAAGCATTACTATGGTGTCAGTACTTTGTTTCTGGTTTTGTTAAGCCTTGACTTCCCAGGAATAGAGACTGTGAAGGATTTAAGGTATACTGGACACTGTGAGCTTCAGTGTGGAACAGAGCCTGCATGGAGATCTGGACAAGGAATTGGGAGTTGTCTGACTTTGAAACCAGGTGACAGTTTGGTGAAGTCAGGTAGGAGCTTGGACCATGGAAGGGGAACCATGTAAGCTGAGAGCCAGACTTGAGTCAATCTGAAAGAAGACTTTACTTGGATACTGTGTACTAACTGAGGATATTATGATTTACTGTGACCTAAGGGTGGAGTACTTTGGCTTTTGTGTTTTGTGTTTTTTAAGGAGGCAAGCCTCCTTAAGGATGATTGGATGGTTGAGTTACTAAGTGATTGACTAAATGATTGCATTTTGTTCAAAACTATGTGACCACTGTGGTGGCCATTTTAGGGATAAGTTGTTGAGTTGTGACATCGTGAATGCTATGTTTTGATTTTCTGTGATAAGTTGTAATATTGTGAATGCTGTACCTTGATTTTCTGTGAATGTTTTACTCTGATTTGTTATTGATTAGAGTGTTCATGTTATCAGAACCTTGATAGCTAGCTATTCACAGCATCATTCTTCTGGAAAGCTGTTCATGCTTGGCTTTATAATCACTTATCTTATATCCCATCTCTGTGAAACTACAGTTAAAAAGCAGATGGTGATCTGCATTGACAGAAGGAGGTATCTCATGAGGAGTTCCCTCACTGACAAAAATCATGGCTCTGGTCGATGATGAACATCATGATGATGATGATGATGATGATGATGATGATGATGATGATGAATTAATAAAATGAATTTAAATCTAGTTGACATCTTCTCCACTATATAATTATTCCATGCCCACAAGTTTCAGGATCTATGGTCAATATGTAGAAAATTGTTACTCTATCTTGTAGAATTCAAAAGCAATTTTCCTTAGTAAGTTATTTTTTTTAATCTCTTATAATAAACCAGTCCTGTCAGGGGAAAAAATAAACTTTTATCAAAAACAAAATCTGACTTCTGAAATATATTTCTTGTATCACTTCTATAGGCAGAAATACAAATAGTAACTATGATGTCAACTTTGGTGAGAAAGAAAAAAACACTTTGATTTTGAAAGAGCCAAAGTATAATAATAGGCAATATTTATATATTGCTTTACATTTATAAAGAAGTTAAAATACGTTATTTCATTTTATCATCACTGTACCATTATTATCCTCATTTGTAAATGAAAAATGCTAATTTGTCCATGGTCACACATCTAGTAAATTGTCTCCTCCAGGATTCAACCTGAGTTCTTCTTGATGCCAAATCCAGCAATGTATCCATTATGCCATGTCACTGCCATCACTTTTCTTCTTTTTCAGCCTAAAGGACTCTTCATATAGACTTGAAAAATGCCTAGGTATAAAAGCAAAACAATATTTTAACTGCATTTTAGTGGAAGTCTGGCCTGTTTTGTATTCCTGAAAATGCTAAAGTGGGTGGAATGGGGGTGGTGATGGTGGTGAGGTGAGTGGAGTTTGTTGATGCATGCTGCAAAGATTTGCCAAGAAATATAAGACAGCATTCTGAACAATCGGATGGTTTTCCTCTCTTCTGGAACTCTTTCAAATCATCAGAATTTTAATGGTCAAGATGGAGATACATAAGTGGGTCTCTATGATAGCCATAAAATAGCCACTGTTATTCTTTCCTTGAGCCTCCTTGTACTCATCTAATGATGCAATCTTAGATAGTTTTTCTTTTCACATGTTTGATATGTAAAATTATTTTCCAGTTTTAACATAAAAAGTTGGGTATTAGGTGGGGTGTGGAGAGGAGGTGGATATGCAAGAAGAATATGTGCATTTTCTCTCTGTTTTCCTCAAGTGTCATTTACAAAAAAAGGAATTCCAAACGTTGTTGTGGATAAAAGATAAAATGATTGAGAATACAAAAATTTAAGCTTACAAGTTACATTGATTTATTAAATAATACATGCCATTTGATCAATAAACTGGGATCAGTCCTCTGCAATTTTGGCACTGGATCCCAAAGAGAGGGATAGACAGATGTTTATAAAAAACAATCAAACATGACATTAATTAAAAGAAAACAACCAGGATACAAAACTATGAATTATGATCTCTAATTGGAGGGATGATTAAGGATATTACAAGTTAGAAGAGGAGAATAAATGGATGTAATTTCCTGAAATCAGAATAAAAAATTTGTATCTCATTCCCCCAAGTCTGTCTTCAATATACAAAGGAACATGGGAACAATAGCTAGTTAATCAATATGGGGCCAGTTTTCAGATAAGACATTTGCGTTCCTTGAGGTGTATAATTGTGAGAAAACTCCCTGCATCAGTGTTGGATCTAACTGGGTTCCTGGTTAGCATAACCTAGGTCCTTAGCTAGGGTTCTATAAATAGCAGGTAGAGGTGGTCCAGCTTTCCAGTCACACAGGGCTAAGTTCAAACAATGCAATAATATTTCCTCCCAGTTCTGCAATTGAATGAAATTTTCTCACAAGACAGAAATTGGACCAGACCCATAATAGAATAGAAAGGGAACTAGGCTAGATCCAGAAGTGAGTCACAAGATGGAGTCAGTGTTATTCACCCAATTCCCACTACCACTTGCTGTTCTAATCCCCTCAATTCCCTCAAAGTGTACTATTAAATTTACAATGATTTAAACCATGAAGATGACTTTGGTTCACTATGAACATATTTGATAGAAAGGCTCCATGAGAAATGAAAAGTGCTGTGACTCTCATTTGAAAATTTTGTTTCTCTTGGGCTAACAGGCACTACAGTTAATTTCAACTGTTGGCAGTAAACAACTCCAATTTGAGGGCTATTAAGAGGCAATCATTCTAAGTGAGCCTCATGGGTGACAGAGCTGGTGCTGCCAGGGACGGGTGAAAGAAACTGAAGAGCCACAAATATTGAGAAAATGCAACTCAGCCCTGTGGATTAATGAGACACACAAATATACTACAAACTAGCCAGACTTAATGGTCTGTTTTACCTGGATGTGGTTTTATTAAGTACATGTTGTTAAATTTAAAAGCAAGCTGTTAGATAGGACTGGTTCTGCCACTTGGACATGTCATGAATTTGAGAATGATAAGTGCAAATTCACAGAACATTTTCAGTTGAAAATTATTTTTCCCTAGGCATGGCCATGACAGTTTCTTAAGATTATAATATCCAAAGTGTTCCTAAACTCTTAGTGCAGGGTTAAGCTTTAATCACTCGAAAACAGACATGCAATTTGTTACATGTAAGCTTCAACAGCATACTTACACACATACACAGAATTTTTGTAAAATTTTAATGTAGGTTCAGAATATATGTAGGTATGAATAGCTATTAAAATTCAAACTTTTTAATATGAAGCTTATATTGGTACAGATATATAAATGTACGATTTTAATACTTATACATTTTGTTTTCAGGAATACTGAGTCAAACAGTTTTATGTATTAGGTAAGGGATTCTGTGTGTGTGTGTGTGTGTGTGTGTGTGTGTATGATGAGTGTGCTTGTGCTTTCCTCCCTTATTCCCACAATGATTCTTTAAACGATTCTGTAGTTTCTAGGGAGAGCAGCATTGTGGCTGCTTCATGCCATTGCCTAAGGCTCCAAATGCTCTGAGTCCTCAAATGTTATCCTTCAAAACATTTCAAACTCTCTTCCTGCTTTGTTTAGCATCCTCAGCTGACTGACACTTTCAGGTTTGAGCACATGAATGGCTCACAGTAATTAGCAATCCCTCAACTTTTAAGTAACACATTGAATGTGACTTGTGCAGTATACCAATTTTGTTTTGGGTTAAGTGCAGGCCTGCCTGCTGAGACTTTCTCCCAGGGCTGGAATCAGCTGAGATCCAGAAACCTGATGCTTGGTTTACTTTTTAAAAAATTAATTAAATTTTGTTTTTAATACAGCAGTAATTTAAATTCATTTAGTCCAGCAAAGGAAAAGCAGTGAAGAATATACTTGATTACATTCTAACCCTAACATTCAACTACACCCATTTGAAAAGCTGAAGGCCACGTCTACACATGGTTCCTGAGCCATTTCAGTAAGATTTCATTCAACTCTAATCTTTCCCTCTGGAGCAATCCTCAAAGCCCCCAGATTTTTCTCAGTTCCTGACAATGCCCTACAATTGATACACCTTATCATTTCAGTTCCAAGAAAGAGTAAGGAAGGTGTTATGAGAGGTCTGCACTACCAGTGTACATACTATGATGCTATTCATGGCATTACAGACATCTTCAAGGATGAAGCACCTACATCTGTATGTTAGCAGACTGCCTCCACAGTTATTGTTGGCAATATTTTGAGTTCTCAGTTGACAACATCCCATTATCTTCTAGTAGTTTGGAATGGGAGCAGTGGAATACACTGCTCTTCTATCTCTTGGCTCCAACCAGGAAAGTTGACCTAAGAAAGCAATTGAGGAAGGTGCTTCCTTTTTTTTTTTTGAGGGAGGAGGCAAGGCAATTAGGGTTCGTTCACTCGTCCAAAGTCACACAGCTAATAAGTGTCAAATGTCTGAGGCTAGATTTGACCTCAGGTCCTCCAAGTCTGTTGCTCTATTCACTATGCCACCTAGCTGTCCCAGGAAGGTGTTTTCTTTCTTTTTTTTAAAATTTTTTTTTGTTGCTTTTTTTTTTGGAGGGCAGTTGGGGTTAAGTGACTTGCCCAAGGTCACACGGCTATGTTTTTCTTTGTGTGTGTATGTGTTAAGTGTCTGAGGCCGGATTTGAACTCAGGTACTCCTGACTCCAGGGCTGGTGCTCCATTCACTGTGCCATCTAGCCACCTCAAGGTGTTTTCTTTACTTATTGTAGCTGTAAGTTAAAGACTAGACTCTGGCAAAGCAATTCAGTTAGATTTTTCCCTCTTCTTTGGGGGTGCCATCCATACATCCAATTCCCTACAGGTTTCTAAAAGATATAAGAAGACTGGAAAAGGCCCTAGGTTTACACTATTTATAAAGACTAAGCAGACATTTAGAACAAAGATATACAGATTTTCCACAAAGGAAACTAAGGGGAAAAAGGAGATAGAAGAATGTTGTAGTCTATGAAGATTTCAACATTACAATGCTATACAATGATATTGGCATGCTATCTATGACAAATTTGAAGAAATATCCTTGTTCCCAGGGAGCTGGACCCATGTTTTGTTACACTTTTACCTCTGTCCATACTTTTGCTTTCCCATTTCCTCATTGCTTCCAGCTCCGTGTATTTTCTGAAGAAGTGGATTTGCCTTTAAATCTTTTTTCATGCCCTGGCCACATTTTTTATTAAATATTGAATTATTTATGTTTTCATGTTTTTAATCAAAAAAGCATTTCTTTGCTTTGTTTACTTTTAAAGACAGGTATATGTGTGTGTATGTACAAATATGTATGTATATGTGTATGTGCACATATGTCTATATATATACATTTAAAAAAATAAAAAATAGTTTTTGTCCCTACCATCTTACCTCACACACTAGAAAAAGGAGAAAAATGGAAGAAAAAATCAGAAAATAACATTTGGAGATCTTGTATCATAACACAGTCAAGCAAAACAAATTCCTATATTGATCATATCCAAAAATTCATTTCTTATTCTGCATATTAATCCATCATTTCTGTCAGAGGTAGACAGTGTTTTCCTTTATCAGTCATCTTTTTTTTTTTTTTGCTTTTTGGAGGGCAGTTGGGGTTAAGTGACTTGCCCAAGGTCACACGGCTAGTTTTTTGTGTTAAGTGTCTGAGGCCGGATTTGAACTCAGGTACTCCTGATTCCAGGGCCGGTGCTCTATTCACTGCGCCACCTAGCCGCCCCCTTTATCAGTCATCTTGAATTATTTTGATCATTTGTTGATCAGAGTTCATTCAGACTTATTCATTTTTACAATATTAGTGTTATAGTATAACTTGTTTTACTTGTTTGGCTCACTTAACTGTGAATAGTTCATATGAGTTTTCACTTCATATGAACCATTCTCTGAAAGAGGCCCTTTCTTCATTTCTTAAAAAACTCAATCTTGTTACATTCATGTACCATAATTTGTTTTGTAAGGCACTTAAACTCTTGGAAATTCTGAGATAAGGCATTATTACATCTATCTACCTACCAATATAGCTAGTTAGCTATGTATCTGTGTATCATCTCTCAATGTATATATATTATGTTTACTGAGAGAATATTATCATAAAGACAAAATTTATTGATTTTTTCCATTTTAGGTGAAGGAATGTATGTGGTAAAAAGCATGTATAAAATATATTATTGGGAACTATATAATTAAAGCAATGTAATGCATCCTAGAACACTTAGCAACAGTTGGGAGAGGTATAGGTTTAAAATGAGCACACAGAATAGCCAATGTATCTTCATGGTTACATGTCTAACAAATTCTTTTACTAAACACAAAAATGATGACTTTGTGTTATTATTTTTCCTTTGTTCCTCTTCAATTGGAAAAAGACACTTTTTTATAATATAGAATTGTATACCTTCTTTCAAACTTTTGTTATTGTTCTCTCTATTCCCAAATTTTCTTATATTTACTTATTGTCTCTGACAGTAAAGTGTACTTTTTTTGAGGCAGGGAATTATCTTTTTTTTCTTGGTATACTCAATGCCTCAAATATGGTAGATGTTTGAGAAGTATTTCTTTAGTCAAGTTGATGAAATCAAATTACTGAATTTCTTTGGAGGATCATCAATCTATCTGCCATATGATCTCTCTAGCAATAGATCAATCAATCTATTATTATATAATCTATTATTCTGTAGGTTCCTCTCCTGCTCTCCTGATTCTCTAGATTTTCTGCATACCACAATAACCTTTTTACCCTGAATAAACTTAAATTTGGGGTTTTTTTTCAGGTTTTTGAAGGAAGATTTATTTGAAAAAATTTCACAGTGCAATACACCTAAAAGGAAATCACAGTGAAATGAAAGATTTAAATCAAGGTCTCAGGACTGAATACGAACACCAAGATTAAATCCTAAAGTATTCATACTATGTCTCATATTATGTCTCAAAATTGTTCCTATTAACTTAAAAAGAAAAAAAGAACAAGCTTAAGTGTATGTGCCTTACAGAATAGTAAACTAAATATACTAGAACAAATGCCAAATGTTTCATTTTTGAATCACAGACACAGCTCCTGTATTTGTTTTACAAAAAGCATATCTCCCAACATGTGTCTCAGTGTTCCATGTAATGTGATATAAGAGCAACGTTTAACATAATTGAAACTGCTTTAACTTAAATATGCTTACTGCTTAGATACACTACTATAAGGTAACTACCTTGAGAAAAGCAGAAGTTGTTTAACAGTTGTGGTCTTTACTCAACTTGGTTATTACATTCTAGATGAATATTTTTCTGTGTTGCAAAATATTGAACCTGAAGTTTTTAAAATAATCCTGATTTCACTTACAGTAAACACTTGCTAGTATTGCAAAAGTGTTAAACTTCATTTTTTAAATGTATTTTTATTTTAATTTATTTTCTTGATTACATCATTCATTTCCACAAGGTTTTGAGTTACAGATGTTCTCCCCTTCTTTCCCCCACCCCCAAGCCCAAACCAGGGATCCCACCGCAAAGCCCCTCCCACAATCCGCTCTCATCTAGGTCCTCCTCCAACGCCCCTCTAACTTTCAAGTAGGGCAGGGAGGGTCTCCCTACCCTAGTCCCTGCACATCTCACTTCCCAGTTGCATGTAGTTAATCATAATAATTATATATATACATACATATATATATATATATATTTGTTTGTTTCTTTTTTTAACATTTGATTGTATAGCTTTGAATTCTAGATTCTTGCTCTTCCTCCCTTGTCACCTACTCCCACTGGAAGGAGCAGCAATTCAATACAGGCTGTACATGTGTAATTATGCAGGACATCTCCATGCTGGACATATTGTGAGAGGCTGATTATATGTCTCTCCTTCCTATCCCGCATCCCCCGCCCCCTCGTTTTGTTCTCTTCCCTGTCCCTGTCCATTTACTGAAATG
>JAQQSW010020779.1:0-10785 GCA_028646575.1 Pseudocheirus occidentalis | reverse complement strand
CTCTCTCTCTCTCTCTCTCTCTCTCTCTCTGTCTCTGTCTCTCTCTGTCTCTCTGTCTGTCTCTCTCTCACTGTCTTTTGCTCTCCCTCCTCCCCCTCCACCCAACCACCAACAGGAAGTCCAGAAAAGAAAGAGTATGAGGAAATCTGCCCCCGTACCTTCCCCCCACCCCAGCCCAGCCAGAGAAATCTGACAGGGTTAGATATAACCCCTGTGGGTTTCTCTGATCCCAGGAATCAGGTGCAAGGACAAGAAGAGAATGGTCCTATTGGCCTTACAGTGGAAAAGAAAAAGAGTCTTCTGCCTTGTTCACCCACTGTCTCCCAGGCCCAGGAAGCAAGACTACTGCTGCAAGAATCCAACCTGGAGGGAGATAGAGAGGAGCTTAGCTTTCCTCTCTCGCTCTCTCCAGCAAAAAGATGACTATGGTGTAAGTATGGGGGAGGAGAGCTAGGAGGAAGACATTCTCTTTTCCAGAATCAAATCACTGGAACCACAGCAAGAAGAGGAAGATTCTCTCTCTCATTCTCTCCATGGACCCAGCCAGCAGAATTGTACTAAAGTGAAGTCCAAAGCAGAGAATCAAGAGATGGCCCCTGGACCTGACAAACAGGACAGGGGGCAGTGAAGCCCCTCTATGTATCCCTGATTCCAAACAGCAAGAAAAGCACAAGACCTGAATGAAACCATCTCTGTCTCCAAGGCCCGAGAAAAAAGAATAATTTCAAGAAGCCAAGCAAGAGGGAGGAAGAGAGGTGTTCCCTTCTGTTCTTCCTTCTCTCACCATCAAGGACATGAGAAGTGTAGCAGAAGAGGAGGCCAGCAAGGGGAAGATTCTATCCTTTTCAGGATCAGACCCATGGAAGAACAAGGAGAAGATGGGCTGGAGGAGGATAATTCCCTCTCTCTTGCTTTTCCTCTTTGCTTCTTTCCAGTAGCCTCAACTAGCATAAGCCAGAAGAGAGGAGAAGACCTGAAAAGAGGTATGGGGAAGACCCTCTTTATTTCTTGATCTTGACAACAGAGTGGAAAAACTGATGAGGAAGTAAAGAGGCTCTTACCCACATCACTTTTTCTTTTATACCAGAAGAAAACAATAGTGAAGATGACTGTACAAAACATGAAAAAGATTATCCTTCCTGAGTGGAGTGAATAAGATCAGAGCAACAAAAGACTGGCATAGAAGAAAAAGTTTCTCCCTCTCTCTATTTCCCTTTCTCCCTATGTTCCTCGTTCCCACTCTCCATCATCCTCGATGACACCAACAGCATTTAAAGTATCAGAATCCTGACCTCTGAGAAAAGGCAGCAAACATGTGACAAAGGGATAAAAAGGAATGAAGAACCAGTATCTTTCACAAATGCTGACCCACAAAGCGAAAGCAAGAACAGAACCACCAGAAGACAAAGATTCCCTCACTCTCCTTGTCTGTCTGAGCCGAACGGGATATCACCCAAAGAGATGTCCAAAGCAGAAAGAGTAAGACTGAGAATCAGGCCATCAGCCCAGGGCTGGGCAAACAGCAAAGAAAAGCTCAAGACTCCACAAAGACCATCGGTATGTGCAAGGCATAGGAAGTGATAATAGGCATCGAGAAGACAAAGCAGGAGGGAGAGAGAAACTCAGTTCTCTTCCATCCCTCTACCTCCACCAAGGACAAGAGAAGCTTGTGAGAATGGGAAGGGCTGAAATGGTAATATTCTAACCTTTTCAGAGTCAGAGCAAAGGGAGAACAACAAAGAGAAGAAAGCTAGAGGAGGAAGATTCCCTCTATCGAACTTTTCCTTTACCCCTATCCTGCAGGCCACGCTAACAAAAATGAGACCCTGGAGAGAACCAGAAAAGAGGTATGGGGAGTCTGAATTTTTTGTCCTTGTCAACAGATGGGAAATATTGATGAGGAAATAAAGAGTCACTGACCCATAACTCTTTTTCTTTCTCTAGAACAAAATTAGAGTGAAGAGATGACCAGTGTACAAAAAAGGTGAAAGATGGTCCGTCCTCAATTTCGCAGCTAAGAACACTGGAAGGAAACAATGGGATAGAAGAAACAGCTTCTTCTTGTTCTCTTAACCTTTCTCCCTATTTCCCTCTTTCCCTCCCTCCTTCTCTCCGTTCCACCATCTTTTTCTTCGACCTGCCCATAAGTCTGTTTGAGAATGCGATCAGTAAAGAAGGTTTCAGAGGAAAGGTACGGGGAATCCATATTTATTGAGGGGATCCTCCTGAGAAAATTGGAGGGCACTGACACTTGGGATAGAATCGTTTAAATACTTCTCTCCCTTTCTCTTTTCCTTTGCCCCCGTCTCTCTCGGGAAGTACATCAAAGAACGAACCTTGTAAGAAGGAAGGAACACTTTTTACATATGAAGATTATGGCCAACTAGACTGAAGGAAGAACAAAACCTCCACAAGACAAAGATTCCATCTCTCTCTCCACCTTTCTCTGTCCGGACCCAAAGAAGAGGATTTTACCAAAGGGATTTCCAAAACAGAAAGAGAAAAGGAATGAGAATCCAGGCAGGAGGCCTGGGACCAGAAAAGAGCAGACAAAAGGAGAAGATGCAAGTGAGACCATCTGTATGTGCAAGGGGCAAGAAGGGATCCTATGGCTTCCAGAAAGTAGCCAGGAGGGAGGAAGAGAGGAGCTCATTGCTCTTCTCTTGCTCTCTCTCTGAATGAAGAAGAAGAGAAGACTGTGAAAAGGGGAAGGCAGCAAGGGCCAGATTTTCTCCTTTTCCTAGTCAGAATGATGAAAGAACAAGAAAGAGAAGATGGGCTGGAGAAGGAAGATTGCCTCTCTCTATCTTTTCTTTTTCCTCTTTGCCACATTCCTGGATCCACAGCTAGTGGAAGTAACACCATGGAGAGTGACAGAAAAGAGGTACGGGGAGACAGCTTTTAATCTTTGGCCTTGATGAGGAAATTAAGAGGCACTGACCCATACCTCATTTTTTCTTTCTCTAGAACAAACTGAGAGTGAAGAGAAGACCAGTGTACAAAACATGTGGAAGATTGTCCTTCCTCGGGTGTGCCAATGAGACTCCTGAAAGGAAACAAGGGCATGGAAAGAAAAGTTTCTCCCTCTCCATCTCTTTGTTTCCTTCTCTCCCCCTTTTCCTCTCCCCTTCTCTATGTCTTGTTTCCTAACAACCTTTACCAGGTGCAGTTTGCAGGACAGTAACCAAGAAGAATGTGCAAGAGCCAAGGTATGGGGAAAGCCTCTTTATATTGAGGATTTCTGACAAATCTGGAGGGCACTGACAAGGGGAATAGAGATATTCAAACAAATTTCCCTCTTTCTCCCTTGCCCCAGAGGAGAAGACCCTAATGAGAATGTCTGTATGGTCAAGGCCCAGGAAGGCATAGTATGGTTTCCCCAAGACAACCAGGAGGGAGGAAGAGAGGAGCACATGACTCTTCTCCTGCTCTCTCCGTCAAGAACAAGAGAAGATTGTGAAAAGAGGAGTGCCTCAAGGGCAAGATTTTCTCCTTTTTGGTCTCAGAAGGATGGGAGAACAAGAAAGAAAAGATGGGCTGGAGGAGGATAATTCCCTCTCTCGGGCTTTTGCTTTTCCTCTTTGGCCCTTTCCTACAGAACCAGCTAGCAGAAGTCTGACCCTTGAGGGAACCAGAAAAGAGGTACGGGGAGTCCCTCTTTATTTTTTGTCCTTGTCAAGAGATCTGAAATATTGATGAGGAAATAAAGAGTCACTCACCCATACCTCTTTTTTTCTTTCTGTATAAGAATTTTAGATTGAAGAGATGACCAGTGTACAAAAAAGGTGAAAGATGGTCCATCCTCAGTTGCTGCAATAAGAACTCTGGAAGGAAAGAATGGGATAGAAGTAACACTTTCTTCTTCTTGTTCTCTTTCCCTTTCTCCCTCTTTCCCTCTTTCCCTCCCTCCTCTCCCTTCCCCCACCTTGTTCTTGGCCCTGCCCACAACTCTGCTTTGAGAATCAGATCAGTAAAGAAGGTTTCAGAGGAAAGGTATGGGGAACCCATATTTATTGAGGGGCATCCTCCTGAGAAAATTGCAGGGCACTGACACTTGGGACAGAATCGTTTAAATACCTCTCTCCCTTTCTCTCTTCCTTTGCCCCCCTCTCTCTTGGGAAGTACATCAAAGAACCATCCTTGTGGTAAGAAGGAAGGAACAACTTTGATGTTTGAAGATTTTGGCCAACTAGACTGAAGGAAGAACACAACCCCCACAACACAAAGATTCCCTCTCTCTCTCCCTCTTTCTCTGTCCAGACCCAAAGAACAGGATTCTAGCAAAGGGATGTCCAAAACAGAAAGAGAGAAGGATTGAGAATCCAGGCAGGAGGCCTTGGCCCACAAAAGAGCAGAGAAAAGGACAAGATGCCAGTGAGACCATCTGTATGTGCAAGGAGCAGGAAGGGATGCTATGGCTTCCAGAACATAGCCAGAGGGGAGGAAGAGAGGAGCTCACTGCTCTTCTCTTGCTCTCTCTATCAATGACGAAGAAGAGAAGATTGTGAAAAGGGGAGGGAGGAAGGGCAAGACCAAGAAAGAGAAGATGGGCTGGAGGAGGAAGATTGCCTCTCTCTGTCTTTTCTTTTTCCTCTTTTCCACATTCATGGATCCACAGCTAGTTGAAGTCCCACCGTGGAGAGCCACAGAAAAGAGGTACGGGGAGACACCCTTTAATCTTTGACCTTGATAAAATTAAGAGGCCCTCATTGGTACTTCGTTTTTTCTCTCTCTAGAACAAAATTAGAGGGATGAGACGACCAGTATACAAAACATGTAGAAAATTGTCCTTCCTCGGGTGTGGCAATGAGACCACTGAAATGAAACATGGGCATGGAAAGAAAAGTTCCTCCCTCTCCATCTCTCTGTTTCCTTCTCTCCCCCTTTTCCTCTCCTCCTCTATATGTCTTGTTTCCTTCCAACCTGTACCAGGTGCAGTTTGCAGGACAGTAAACAAGAATAATGTGCAAGAGCCAAGGTATGGGGAAAGCCTCTTTATATAGGGGATTTGTGACAAATCTGGAGAGCACTGACAAGGGGAATAGAGACATTCTAAGAGATGTGCCTCTTTCTCCCTTGCCCCAGAGGGGAAGACCCTAATGAGAACGTCTGTATCTGCAAGGCCCAGGAAGGCATATTATGGTTTCCCCAAGACAACCAGGAGGGAGGAAGAGAGGAGCTCATGGCTCTTCTCTTGCTCTCTCTATGAAGAACAAGAGAAGATTGTGAAAAGTGGAGGGCCTCAAGGGCAAGACATCCTCCTTTTTGGTCTCAGAAGAATGGGAGAACAAGAAGGAGAAGATGGGCTGGAGGAGGAAGATTCCCCCCGCGGGCTTTTCCTTTTCCCCCTTCCCCCTATCCTGCAGTACCAGCTAGCAGAAATCTGACCCTTCAGGGAACTAGAAAAGACGAGGAGTCCCTCTTTATTTTTTGTCCTTGTCAAGAGATCTGATATATTGATGAGGAAATAAAGAGTCACTCACCCGTACCTCTTTTTCTCTTTTTCTAGAAGAATTTTAGATTGAAGAGATGACCAGTGTACAAAACAGGTGAAAGATGTTCCGTCCTCAATTGCTCCAATAAGAAGACTGGAAGGAAAGAATGGGATAGAAGGAACACTTCTTCTTGCTCTCTTTCACTTTCTCCCTCTTTCCCTCTTTCCCTCCCTCCTTCTCTCCCTTCCCCCATCTTGTTCTTCGCCCTGTCCACAGCTCGGTAAAGAAGGTTTCAGAGGAAAAGTATGAGGAATCCATATTTATTGAGGGGCGTCCTCTTGAGAAAATTGCAGGGCACTGACACTTGGGACAGAATCGTTTAAATACCTCTCTCCCTTTCTCTTTTCCTTTGCCACCCCCTCTCTCGGGAAGTACATCAAAGAACCAACCTTGTGGTAAGAAGTAAGGAACACTTTTATGTTTTAAGATTATGGCCAACTAGACTGAAGGAAGAACACAAAACCACAAAAAAAAGATTCCCTCTCTCTCTCCCTCTTTCTCTGTCCGGACCCAAAGAACAGGATTCTACCAAAAGGAAGTCCAAAACAGAAAGAGAGAAGGATTGAGAATCGAGGCATTAGGCCTGGGCCCGCAAAAGAGCAGAAAAAAGGACAAGATGAGGAAATTAAGACGCACTCACCCGTACCTCGTTTTTTTCTTTCTGTAGAACGAATTTAGAGGGAAGAGAAGACGAGTATACAAAACATGTAGAAGATTGTCCTTCCTCAGGTGTGGGAAAGAGGCCCCTGAAAGGAAACAATGGCACTGAAAGAAAAGTTGCTCCCTCTCCATCTCTCTGTTTCCTTCTCTCCAGGAGGGAGGAAGAGAGGAGCTCATGGCTCTTCTCTTGCTCTCTCCATCAAGAACAAGAGA
The DNA here is from genome assembly GCA_028646575.1 of Pseudocheirus occidentalis. Taxonomy (NCBI): domain Eukaryota; kingdom Metazoa; phylum Chordata; class Mammalia; order Diprotodontia; family Pseudocheiridae; genus Pseudocheirus; species Pseudocheirus occidentalis. The sequence goes on along the minus strand of JAQQSW010020779.1, from coordinate 4,417 downwards.
AGATTGTGAAAAGGGAAGCGACTCAAAAGCAAGATTTTCTGCTTTTTGGTGTCAGAAAGATGGGAGAACAAAAAAGAAGATGGGCTGGAGGAAGAAGATTCCCTCTCTCGGGTTTTTCCTTTTCCCTTGGCCCCTATCCTGCAGTACCAGCTACCAGAAGTCTGACCCTTGAGGGAACCAGAAAAGAGGTACGGGGTGTCCTTCTTTATTTATGTCAAGAGATCTGAAATATTGATGAGGATATAAAGAGTCACTCACCCGTACGTCTTTTTCTCTTTCTCTAGAAGAATTTTAGATTGAAGAGATGACCAGTGAACAAAAAAGGTGAAAGATGGTGCGTCCTCAGTTGCTCAAATAAGAACACTGGAAGGAAAGAATGGGATAGAAAGAACACTTTCTTCTTCTTGCTCTCTTAACCTTTCTCCCTCTTTCCCTCTTTCCCTCCCTCCTTCTCTTTGTGCTGCCATCTTGTTCTTGACCCTGCCCACAGCTCTGCTTTGAGAAGGGATCCTATGACTTCCCGAACATAGCCAGGAGGGAAGAAGAGAGGAACTCACTGCTCTACTCTTGCTCTCTCTCTCTGAATGAAGAAGAAGAGAAGACTGTGAAAAGGAGAGGGCAGCAAGGGCAAGATTTTCTCCATTTACTAGTCAGAATGATGGAAGACCAAGAGAGAGAAGATAGCCTGGAGGAGGAAGATTGCCTCTCTCCTTCTTTTCTTTTTCCTCTTTGCCGCATTCCTGGATCCACAGCTAGTGGAAGTCACACCATGGAGAGTCACAGAAAAGAGGTACGGGGAGACACCCTTTAATCTCTGGCGTTCATGAGGAAATTAAGAGGTACCTCGCTTTTTCTTTCTCTAAAACAGAATTGGAGGGAAGAGAAGACCACTATACAAAACATTTAGAAGATTCTCCTTCCTCGGGAATGGCTATGAGACCCCTGAAAGGAAACATGGGCATGGAAAGAAAAGTTGCTCCCTGTCCATTTTTCTGTTTCCTTTTCTCCCCCTTTTCCTCTCCCCTTCTCTATGTGTTGTTTGCTTCCCACCTGTACCAGCTGCAGTTTGCAGGACAGTAACCAAGAAGAATGTGCGACAGCCAAGGTATGGGGAAAGCATCTTTATATAGGGGATTTGTGACCAATCCAGAGAGCATTGAAAAGGGGAATAGACACATTAAAATAAATCGCCCTTTTCTCCCTTGCTGCAGAAGAGAAGACCCTAATAAGAACGTCTGAATGTGAAATGCCGAGGAAGATATACTATGGTTTCCCCAAGACAAGCAGGAGGGAGGAAGAGTGAAGCTCATGGCTCTTCTCTTGCTCTTTCCATCAAGAACAAGAGAAGATTGTGAAACGGGGAGCGCCTCAAGGGCAAGATTTTCTCCTTTTTGGTCTCAGAAGCATGGCAGAACAAGAAGGAAAAGATGGGCTGGAGGAGGAAGATTCTCTCTCTTGGGTTTTTATTTTCCCTTTTCCCCTATCCTGCAGTACAAGCTAGCAGAAGTCTGACCCTTGAGGGAACCAGAAAAGAGGTATGGGGAGTCCGTCTTTATTTTTGTCCTCGTCAAGACATCTGAAATATTGATGAGGAAATAAAGAGTCACTCACCCATACCTCTTTTTCTCTTTCTCTAGAAGAATTTTAGATTGAAGAGATGACAAGTGTACAAGAAAGGTGAAAGAGGGTCCGTCCTCAGTTGCTCCAGAAAGAAGACTTGAAGGAAAGAATTGGATGGAAAGAACACTTTCTTCTTCTTGCTCTCTTTCCCTTTCCCCTCTTTCCCTCTTTCCCTCCCTCCTTCTCTCCCTTCCGCCATATTCTTCTTAGCCCTGCCCAGAGCTCTGCTTTGAGAATCCAATCAGTAAAGAAGGTTTCAGAGGAAAGGTATGGGGAATCGATATTTATTAAGGGGGGCATCCTGAAAATATTGGAAGGCACTTTTGCTTGGGACAGAATCGTTTAAATACCTCTCTACCTTTCTCTCTTCTTTGTCCCCTTCTCTCTGGATGTACATCAAAGAACCTACCTTGTGGTAAGAAGGAAGAACAATTTTTACGTTTGAAGTTTATGACCAACTAGATTGAAGGAAGAACACAATCCCCACAAGAGAAAGATTCCCTCTCTCTCTCCCTCTTTCTATGTCCGGACCCAAAGAACAGGATTCTACCAAAGGCATGTCCAAAACAGAAAGAGAGAAAGATTGAGGATCCAGGCAGGAGGCCTGAGGCCGCAAAAGAGCAGAGAAAAGGACAAGATGCCAGTGAGACCATCTGTATGTGCAAGGCGCAGGAAGGGATGCTATAACTTCCAGAACATAGTCAGGAGGGAGGAAGAGAGGAGCTCACTGCTCTACTCTTGCTCTCTCTCTGAATGAAGAAGAAGAGAAGATTGTGAAAAGGGGAGGGCAGCAAGGGCATTACTAGTCAGAATGATGGAACACCATGAGAGAAATGATGGGCTGGAGGAGGAAGATTGCCTCTCTCTGTGTCTTTTCTTTTTCCTCTTTGCCACACTCCTGGATCCAGAGCTAGTGGAAGTCACACCGTGGAGAGCCAGAGAAAAGAGGTACGGGGATAGACCCTTTAATCTATTGCCTGGAGTAAATTAAGAGGCACTCAAGCGTACCTCGTTTTTTCATTCTCTAGAACAAAATTAGAGGGAAGAGAAGACCAGTAGACAAAACATGTAGAAGATTGTCCTTCCTCGGGTATGGCAATGAGACCCCTGAAATGAAACATAGACATGGAAAGAAAAGTTCCTCCCTCTCCATCTCTCTTTTTCCTTCTCTCCACCTTTTCCTCTCCCCTTCTCTATGTCTTGTTTCCTTCCCACCTGTACCAGGTGCAGTTTGGAGGACAATAACCAAAAAGAATGTGCAAGACCAAGGTATAGGACAATCCTCTTTATATAGGGGATTTGTGACAAATCCGGAGAGCATTGAAAAGGGGAATAGACACATTCACACAGATCGCCCTCTTTCTCCCTTGACCCAGGAGAGAAGACCCTAATGAGAACGTCTGAATGTGCAAGGCCGAGGAAGACATACTATGGTTTCCCCAAGACAACCAGGAGGGAGGAAGAGAGGAGCTCAGGGTTCTTCTCGTGCTCTCTCCGTCAAGAACAAGAGAAGATTATGAAAAGAGGAGGGCCACAAGGGCAGGTTTTTCCACATTTTGTTGTCAGAAGGATGGGAGAACAAGAAAGAGAAGATGGGCTGGAGGAGGAAGATTCCCACTCTGGGTTTTTCCTTTTCCCTTTTCCCCTATCCGGCAGTACCAGCTACCAGAAGTCTGAGCCTTGAGGGAACCAGAAAAGAGGTACGGGGAGTCCCTCTTTATTTTTGTCCTCGTCAAGAGATCTGAAATATTGATGAGGAAATAAAGAGTCACTCACCCGTACCTCTTTTTCTCTTTCTCTAGAAGAATTTTAGATTGAAGAGATGACGGGTGTATAAAAAAGGTGAAAGAGGGTCCATCCTCATTTGCTCCAGTAATAAGACTGGAAGGAACGAATTGGATAGAAGGAACATTCTTCTTCTTATTCTCTTTCCCTTTCTCCCTCTTTCCCTCTTTCCCTCCCTTCTTCTCTCCCTTCCACCATCTTGTTCTTGGCCCTGCCCACAGCTCTGCTTTGAGAATCCAATCAGTAAAGAACGTTTCAGAGGAAAGGTATGGGGAACCCATACTTATTGAGGGGGGCATCCTGAAAATATTGGAGGGCGCTTATACTAGGGAAAGAATCGTTTAAATCCCTCTCTACCTTTCTCTCTTCCTTTGTCCCCTTCTCTTTGGAAGTACATCAGAGAACCAACCTTGTGGTAAGAAGGAAGGAACACCTTTTACGTTTGAAGTTTATGGCCAACTAGATGGAAGGAAGGACATAACCACCACAAGACAAAGATTCCCTCTCTCTCTATCTCTTTCTCTGTCCGGACCTAAAGAACAGGATTCTACTAAAGGGATGTCCAAAACAGAAAGAGAGAAGGATTGAGAATCCAGGCAGGAGGCCTGGCCCGCAAAAGAGCAGAGAAAAGGACCCGATGCCAGTGAGACCATCTGTATGTTCAAGGCACAGGAAGGGATGTTGTTTCTTCCAGAACATAGCCAGGAGGGAGGAAGACAGTAGCTCACTGATCTTCTCTTACTCTCTCTCTCTCTCTGAATGATGAAGAAGAGAAGATTGTGAAAAGGGGAGGGCAGCAAGGGCAAGATTCTCTCCATTTTCTAGTCACAATGATGGAAGACCAAGAGAGAGAAGATTGTCTGGAGGAGGAAGACTGCCTCTCTCTGTCTTTTCTTTTTCCTCTTTTCCGCATTCCTGGATCCACAGCTAGTAGAAGTCACACCGTGGAGAGTCACAGAAAAGAGGTACGGGGAGATACCCTTTAAACTTTGGCGTTCATGAGGAAATTAAG
>JAQQSW010020778.1:0-10785 GCA_028646575.1 Pseudocheirus occidentalis | reverse complement strand
AAAATGATAATAGTAACTTGTGAAACTTTTCTTAGCATGAGGATAGGTGAAGGGAATACAAATGGATATATATGTATACTTACACATATGTCCATATAGGAGGCTATATATGCATATGAATACATATCTGAGCATGTGTGTATATGTGTATATAGAGCATATAGGATAAATTGAATATGAAGGGATGATACTTTAAAAGGCAAAATTCTGAGGTGGGAGAGGACTAGAATGAGAGGAGACAGGGAGAGACAAAATTTGGTTAATCATCCCATATTGAAGAGGCAAGAGATAACTGTTACAACTTTACTTTCAATTACTCTCATTGAATTTGGCTTAGGGAAGAAATGGCATAAACTCTAAACTGGGCATCATGTCACACAGGAGAATAGGGCGCATGGGGATGAGAGGGGGGATGATGGAGGGGAGAGCAGAGTCTGGGGGAGGGATGCTGGAAGCACACACAAGTAAACTGACAGGTGTAGAGAACAGAACAAGGTGGGGGGGAGGGATAGGAAGGAGAGATAGATGATCATTGTCACAATATGTCCACTATGAAGATGTCCTGTATAATCTCACATCCACAGCCTATATTGAATTTATTGTTCTTCCAGTGGTGGTGGGTGACAAGGCAGGAATTGAAAGAATCTAGAATTTAAAGTTCTGCAAGACCTGCAACTAGGAATTAAGATATACAGGGGCTGGGATAGGGAGACCCTCCCTGCCCCACCAGAAAGTAAGAGAGCAGAGCAGGGAAGGGGCTTTACAGTGGGATTGCTGTTTTAGGGTGGGGCCGGGGAAAGATGGGGAGAAAATTTGTAATTCAAAAGTGTCATGAAAATGAATGATGTAAACAAGAACACAAATTTAAAAAATTAAAAAATATATCCAAAACTGAGGTGGAGCCAAGATGGTGGAGTAGAAGCACAAACTTGAGTGGGTTCCAGCTCCAAACAATTCTAATACCTGTAAAAAATGACTCTAAACAAATTCTAAAGCCACAAAACCCACAAAGTGACAGAGAAACAAATCTCTCTGAAGACAGCATGGCAGGCCAACAGGAAAGGTCTATTGGGATGTGCTGGGAGCTGAGCACAGTCTGGCAGGATCCAGAGCAGACTTCAGTAGAGTGAATAACCAGCAGCTCTGGTGGCTTTCAGACTTCCCAACCCATAACCACAAAAGTAAAAGGTCGGCGTGGAACTTTGTTGCAACACAGGTGGACAGAAGAGCATGTTGTGGCTCCTGCCCGTGGAGAGAAAAGCAGCAGAGGCACAAATGGGAGCCTCAGGAGCTCCTGGCCTGCAGATTGCAGGGGGACCAAGAGACCATTCAGAGGGTAATGGCTCTCTTGCTTCTATCTTCCTGTCTTGGGTAGTGGTCCTGGGGTGTGTGACAAATAAGCCAGAGCTTGTGGAGGCTGTAGAGATGGCACCCTCCCTAATAGCTCCAGCAGCTGCAAAAAAACCCAGGGAAAAAGCTTTCTCCATTCCAGAAGCAGAGTTCTGTCATGGCAAATGGTTCAAACATCAAGTAATTGGCTAGCAATATGAACAAGCACAGAAAGTACAAACAGTCCATAAAATCCTATTTTGGAGACAAAAAGGATCAAGGCATGGAGCAGGAGGAAGACAGCAAAGTCAGAACTCCCACATTAAAAGCCTCCAAGAAAAATATGAATAAGTTACAAGCCATGTAGGAGCTCAAGAAGGATTTAGAAAAACAAGTAAGGGAAGTGGAGGAAAAATTGGGAAGAGAAATGAGAATGATGCAAGAAAATCATGAAAAGAGAGTCAACAACCGGACTGAAGAAAATAACACCTTAAAAGTAGATTAACTCAAATGCAAAGGAGGCCCAAAAAGCCAATGAGGAGAAGAATGCCTTAAAAAGCCTAATTTGCCAGATGGAAAAAGAATTTCAAAAGCTCAGTGAAGAGAATAATCCTGTCATAATTAGACTGGGGCAAATGGAAGCTAATGACTTTATGAGAAATCACGATACTATTAAACAGATCCAAACAAATGAAAAAATAGAAGGCAAAGTAAAATATCTCATTGGAAAAACCACTGACAGGGAAAATAGATCCAGGAGAGGTCATTTAGAAATTACTGGACTATCTGAAAGCCATGATCAAAGAAAGAACCTAGAAATCATCCTTCAAGAAATTCTCAAGGAAAATTGCCCTGATATTTTAGAACCAATAATAGAAATTAAAAGCAAAATAGAAGCAAAATAGAAATTAAAAGAATTCACCAATCACATCTTGAAAAAGATCCCAAAAAGAAAACTCCTAGGAATATTACAATCAGGTTCCAGAGTTCCCAGGTCAAAGAGAAAATATTACAAACAGCCAAGAAAAAAACAATTTGCATATTGTGGAAAGATCATTAGAATAACACAAGATTTAGCAACTTCTACATTAAGGGATAAAAGGGCATGGAACATGATATTCCAGAGGGCAAAACAACTAGGATTAAAACCAAGAATCTCCTATCCAGCAAAACTGAGCATATTATTTCAAGGGAAAATATGGTCATTCAATGAAATAGAGGACTTTCAAGCATTCTTGATGAAAAAACCAGAGTTGAATAGAAAATTTGACATTAAAATACAAATAGTAAGAGAAACATGAGAAGGTAAACAGAGAAAAGAAATCATAAGGAACTTATCAAAGTTTAACTATTTACATGCCTACACAGAAAAATGATCATTTGTAACTTATGAAACTTTTCTTGATATGAGGATAGTTGAAAGGAATATAAATGAGTATATGTTTGTATGTGTGTGTGTGTGTATATATATGTGTGTGTGTGTGTATGAATGTATATGTATACATACATATATGTGTCTATATAGGAGGGTATATGGGCATGTGAATACATATGTGAGTATGTGTATATACGTTGACAGGTATACATAGGTAGAGGTCACAGGATCAATTGAATAAGAAGGGATGATGTTTTAAAAATAAAATTTAGAAGTGAGAAAGGAATATAATGAGAAGAGATAGCAAGAGACAAAGAAGCAGGGGAAAACTGTTAAAATGGAGGGGAAGAACAGGAAGACAAAAGGGAAGGGGTCAATCTTACTCTCATTGAATTTCGCTTAAGGAGGGAATAACATACACACTAAATTGGGTATCTTACTGTACAGAAAAGTAGAGACAAAGGGGATAAGAGCGTGGATGATAGAAGGGAGGGCAGATTGAGGGGAGGGTAGTTAGAAGCACACACTTTTGAAAAGGGACAGGGTAAAAGTAGAAAATAGAATAAGTGAGGGGCAGGCTAGGATGGAGGGAAATATAGGCAGTCTTCCACAATATATCCACTATGGAAATGTTTTGCATAACTACACTTGTACAACCTATATTGAATTGCTTATCTTCCCAGTAAGGGTGGGTGACAAGGAAAGAAGGGAAAAGAATTTGGAATTCAAAGTTCTAAAATCAAATGCTTAATTTTTTTTTATGAAACGGGGAAATAAGGTATACAGGCACTGTGGTATGGGTATCCATCTTGCCTTATTAGGAAATCAGATGGAGTATGGGGGAGGATATAGGAGAGAACAAATTGGGGAAGGGGGGTATTCAGTGGGGTCATTGTTTTGGGATGGAGTGTAGGGGAAAGATGGGAAGAAAACTTGTAACTCAAAATGAATGTTTTAAATTAAAAATAAACATAAAATTTAATTTAAGAAGAAGAACTAGGGGGTAGCTAAGTGGCACAGTGATTAGAGTGCTGGCCCTTGAGTCAGGAGGGCCTGAATTCAAATCTAGCCTCAGACATTTAATACAAAAGAAAACTAGCCATGTGGCCTTGGGCAAGTCACTTAATCCTAATTGCTCTATTTCACCCCTTCCAAAAAAGCAAATAAATGAATGAATGAATGAATGATGGATGGATAAATAATGAATGAATGAGTAGATATATAGATAAATAAACAAATAAATGAAGACCCATTGGGGCTGAATTATTTATCTTTAAAAAAACAAGTGGAGGAAAAATTGGGAAGAGAAATAAGAATGACGTAAGAAAATCACGAAAAGTAGGTCAACAGCCTGCTAAAGGAGAGCCAAAAATACATTGATCAAAATAACACCTAAAAAAATATACTAACTTAAATGGCATAAAGAGGCCCAAAAAGCCAATGAGAAGAATGCCTTAAAAAGTCGAATTTGCCAGATAGAAAAGGAATTTCAAAAATTCACTGAAGAGAATAACACCTTCAAAATTAGAACGGGGCAATTTGAAGCTAATGGCTTTTTGAGAAATCAAGATACTATAAAACGGATTCAAACAAGTGGAAAAAATAGAAATATCTCATTGGAAAAACCACTGACATGGAAAATAGATCCAGGAGAGATAATTTAAAATTATTGGACTACCTAAAAGCCATGAGCAGAAAAAGAACCTAGACACCATCTTTCAAGAAATTATCAAGCAAAATTGCCCTGATATTCTAGAACCTGAGGGTAACATAGAAATCGAAAGAATTTGCTGATAGCCTCTTGAAAAAGATACCAAAAAGAAAACTCCTATGAATACTATAGCCAAATTCCAGAGTTCCCAGGTCAAGGAGAAAATACTGCAAGCAGCCAGGAAGAAACAACTTGAATATTGTGGAAACACAATCAGGATAACACAAGACCTAGCACCTTCTATATTAAGTGATCTGAGGGCTTGGATTATGATATTCTGGAGGTCAAAGGAGCTAGGACCAAAACCAAGAATCACCTGCCCAGAAAAACTGAGTATAATGCTTCAGGGGGAAATATGGTCATTCAATGAAATAGAGCATTTTCAAGCATTCTTGATTTAAAAACCAGAGCTGAACAGAAAATTTGACTTTCAAATACAAGGAGAAAAATAAGCATGAGAAGGTAAACAGGTAAAAGAAATCATAAGGAACTTATTAAAGTTGAACTATTTACATTCCTGCATGGAAAAATGATAATTGTAACTCTTAAGACTTTTCTCAATATGAGGATAGTTGAAGGGAATACATATACCTATACGTATACCTATACATATACCTATACATATACATATACATGTACATATATACACATACATATATACATTTGTATGTGTGTATTTATGTATGTATGCATGCATGTATGTATGTATGTATCAGAGGGTGTATGTTTATATGAATATATATGTGAGTGTGGGCACATGCTCCCTTCTCTCCTCTGATACTACACCACCTTGGTGCAAGCCCTCATGACCTTATACTGTACTATTGCAATAGCCTTCTGGGCAGTCCACATGCCTCAAGTTTCTTTCCAACCAGTCTACCCTCTGCTCAGTCATCGAAGTGATCTTAAAGTACAGATCTGGTCAAGTTACCCCTCTATGAAATAAACTCCAATGGATCTCTTGAGCACCTAGATGGCACTGGGGACAAAGTGGTAGGCCTGAAGTCAGAAAGTCTCATCTTCCCGTGTTCAAATCTAGCCTCAGACATTAGCTGTATGACCATGAGCAAGTCACTTAACCCTGCTTTCCTCCATTTCCTCATCTATAAAATGAACTGGAGAAGAAGATGGCAAACCACTCCAGTGTCTCTGCCAAGAAAACACCAAAAAGAGGTCATAAAGAGTCAGGCATGACTAAAACAACTAAACAACAACAACTAGATTCCCATCATCTCCAGGATTAAATATAAAATCTTCAGTTTGGTATTTAAGATTCTTCATAACCTGGTCCCTTCCTACCTTTCTTGAAGTTTTATATCTTGTTCCACTCCACGTAATATATAATCTATAATCCAATAACACTGGTCTCCTACTTTTCTGTAAGCAAGGTTCTCTAACTTTTTATTTTTGACATTTTTGCTGACATGTCTCATCCCTGAATTTCTCTCCCTCCCCATCTCTGCCTCCTAGTTCTCTTCTCATCTTTCAAGTCTAAGATCCCATATTTTGCAAGAATTTAGCTTATTCCTCTTGAATGCTAATATCTTTCCTCTCATTATCTCCAAGTGAACTTGGATATAGATGTTTCCACATTGTCTCCCCTGTTAGATTGTGATATCCTTGAGGTAAGACTCTGTTTTTGTCCTTCTTTGCATCCTTATACTTAGCACAAGTAACTGGTACTTAGTAAGTGCTTAATAAATGTTTATTGATTTAACTCACTGTGATGTAACATTTTAAGACTTACAAAGCACTTGTTGACATGAAAATGTATTCACTCAACTAAATTAGCAATTAAAATGTTATTCTAAGAATATATATGATCATTGTCAAAAGTTTAATCTAAATAAATAAAACCCTTGTAATTAAATGACAATATATAAGAATCAATACTTTTCAAAATATATTATATACACTACCGTAACAATAGTCTCATGTACCAAAATTATTTTATCTTATCTCAAAGGAAGAATGTAAAAAAAAAAGAACTCAGACCCAAAATATCTGGCTGAAAGTATAAAAATGCCCCGTGATCAAGTGAGGAAGAAATGTCCATTAAAGTAAATGGCAATGGTTTTTTTGTAAGACTAATGAAGGCATGGTCATGTTTAAGCCAAACTCCCCATAAAGTACTCAAAATACCAAAAAAAAAAAAAAAAAGCAAAAGCAAATGAACAAAAAGCACACCAAATAAGGTAAAACCACAATTTTAAGAGAAAAAGAAAAGAAATCTTTAAAATACAATTTAAAAGTGAGTTATTATGAATAGCATTTGCTTATCTTTAAAAGACAGTATTGGTTGCATCATGACTAAATGGCTATACCTTATTTCCCTCCCCTTTTCTTTTTTTTTTTGTTTCTTCCTTCCTTCCTTCTACAATGATAACTATATAATATAGAACAGAGGTTCTCAAAGTGGGGTCTGTGGATCTCTGAAGGTCCCTGAGATCCTTTCAGAGTAACTGATAGGTCAAAATTATTTAAATAATACTAAGACACTATTTGCTTTTTTCATTCTCATTCTTTCATAAGTTTACAGTGGAAGTTTCCAGAGTCTGCATCACCTGGGAATTAAAGATTTATCTGAAAACATGAAGAGTGAGCTAATATTGTATCAACAAAATTTTACTTTTGCCTTACAAATGGACAAATCTAGAGACATGACTGGACCTGTTTTTTTTTTATCTGTATTTGTCTGATATAAGCACCAACTAATCATCTAAATCCTTTTATATGAATTCTTGGCAACAAACATAAGTGGTGCCAAAATATTCAAAGTGTTGAATAAATTTTGAATCTCATAGCTTATCCTGGATAAAGTGTGTTGACATTTTGCACTAATGCTGCAAAGGCATTCCTGGATAAAAGTGCTAGTGACAGTGTGAATCAAAGCATTGGAATGAAATTGTGTCAGTTATCATATTTTTTTAACTATAACACATTTGCAATATTTTTTAAAAATCCTGTTTTGCTTATGAATATCCTTGATAAAGTTATAAAAATTATGAGTATACTTTTTAATATTCTGTGACAAAATGGGAAGTACATATTAAGCATTTCTGCATACCAAAGTATAATAATTGTCACATTTACACAATCATTTGACTGTGAGATAAATTAGCACCTCTTTTTCATGGAGCACCATATTTCCTTGAAGGAATGATAAAGTATGGTTATCCAGATGCGGGATTTTGGCAAATATTTTCTCAAAAATAAAATGAGCCTATCATTTCAAGGGAAACATCTGACAGTATTTGCTATCAATGATAAAATTTGAGCTTTCAAGTGAAAATTAGAATTTTAGAAATCTGGCAACTGCAACCATAAATTTGATAGCTTCCCTAAATAATTTCCTAAATAAATAATTCCATAAATAAATTCCTTATGAGATTGGTGGTCATATTAATAAGTGTAAATATTTTATATTGAATGAGGAAATGCATCAACATTTGAAAGAGCTACATAAATCAATGAGCCAATGTTTTCCAGATGATCAATGCATGATGTTACAAAGTCGTGATTATCTAAAAGATCCTTCTAGATCTTTCTAGATCTTCCTAGAGTGAAAGATAGACCAATGGATTTTAATGTGACAGTATGTAAAGTACATTGATTTGGTTTCAGATTCTTAAATTATAGAAGAATATCCATAATTATTTGAAAATGTGACTAAAATGCTCCTCCCTTTTCCAACCACATATCTGTGAGGCCAGATTTTCTTCATATACTTCAACCAAAACAGTATAACACAACAGATTGAGTGAGAAACAGCTATGAGAATCTAGGTGTCTTCTATGAAGTCAGAAATTGAAGAGATTTGCAAAAAAAAAAAAGTGAAACAATGCTTTTCTCACCATGGGGGGGGGGGAAGAAATTAATGATTTTTCGTTTAAAACATTATGTTAACATGAAATCAGCTTATTGTTATTTTTAAAAAATACATTTTTACATTTATATTTCCAATTTTCAATATGATAAATACAGATAGATGTAATCCATATAAATAAAAGCTTTTTTGAATCCTTCATAATTTTTAAAAAGGGTTCTGTGACCAAAGAGTTTTATAACCACTGTTAAAGAGAAAAGCAACTGTGAAAGACTTTTTAGAATTCTGATCAATGCATTGATACAATCAAGTCCAAAAGAATGAAAATGAAACTCAACTCACCTGTTGACAAAGAAGTTCAGAAATTAAGATATAGAAACAAACATTGTTCAAATGTGGCAAATATGGAAATTTGTTTTGCTAGTCTATGTAGATACGTATTGAGGGATTTAAAAAATTTCTTCATTCAGAGGGAAGAGCAGTGAAAGAGACATTATTTTTTTAATCTTTGTTATTTGAAAAAAATTAAAGCAAAACTACCAAACCTTCAAAATTATTATTAATGTTAATATCAGTATGAGTCAGTTCCTCCAGTATTTTGTTATCTTGTTGGCTTTTGGATAATGATCGCTCATTTACAGTGTTAAAAGTTAAATTTGTGTTTTGGGAAAATCTAATGATTGTGATTCTTGACTATTCTTCCCACCTTTGACACCATTCCACCATTCTCACTGCAGAAACAGAAACAAGCAGTGCATCACTGATGGCCATTTTGTATTTTTGTTCATGCTATTTGATGCCATGACAAAGGAATTCAACACCTAATGACCAGCTTACTTGTGATGAGTTCTATGTATTTGGCTAGTCTGGTCATTTGACATCAACCACAGGCTGTTGTTTGGGCCTTATTGGAAGTCTTTCTGGTACGATAGAACTTGCATAACTTTGACCTCCATTCACACTGCTTTTGAGAAGCCAATGCCACCTCCATTTCTAGCTTGACACACCAGAGTAGGAGTTCTGTTAAGAAATAATGATGATAATCATGAAAAAATCTAAATTTCCACTGTATACTTATATTTTCCCTTAGAAAGATTACATAAGGGGCGGGGGTGGAGTCAAGATGGCAGCACTGAAGCAGGAAAATTCCATGGCTCCCCCCATAACCACTTCAAATACCTATAAAATATGTCTCTAAACAAATTGTAAAGCTACAGGACCCGCAAAGTGACAAAGAGAAACAAATCTCCCTCTGAAGGAAGCCTGGCAGGCAGACAGGAAGATTTCATCACAGCGCACTGGGAGCCAACCCCAGCCCAGAGTGAGCCCCAGTTTTTACCCCCATGGTAGCCTGGACAAGCCATGGCTAGAGCATTGGGGAGATGAGATCACTAGCAGCTATGGCTGTTTCCAGAATTATCAACCCATAAATTCCAAAGACAAAGAAAAAGGTCAGTGGAACTCTAATTAATGTGGGGGGCACAGAGTGCGGTCCAGCCTCTGCCCCCAGAGCGAGAAGTGGCAGACATGCTGCAGCCTATAGCCATGTAGCTGCCTTCATATGGCTACTTCTGAGTTCCCAGCCTGCAGATTGTGGGGGGGCCAAGTGACCGTTCAGAGGCTAAGCACTCTTGTCTTAACCTGCCAGGATCAGGATATCCATCTTCAATGGTAGTCCTGAGTTGTGTGACCAGTGAGTCAGAACTGGTGGGGCTATAGAGATGATGCCCTCCTAATTGCTCTGGAAGCTGCTAAAACTCTAGTGATTTGGACAAAGCTCTCCCCTCTGAAAGCAGAGTTCTACTGTAGCAAAGAGTTCAAAAGTCAAGTATTAACCGGCAGCATGAGCAAGCAAAGGAAGCAAAGCAAGCACAGCCATACAACTTTAGCTTCTTTTTGGGGGGACAAAAGGATCAAAGCATGGAATGGGAGGAAGACAACACAGTCAGAACTCCCACACCAAAAGTTTCCAAGCAAAATATGAATAGCTTACAGGCCATTGAGGAGCTCAAGAAGGATTTCAAAAACCAAATAAAAGAAATGAAGGAAAATTTGGGAAAAGAAATGAGAACAATGCAAGAAAATCATGAAAAGACAGTCAACAACCTGACTGAAGAAAATAATGCCTTAAAAAATAGATTAACTCAAACTGCAAAAGAAGTCCAAAAAGTCAATTAGGAGAAGAATGCATTAAAAAGCTTAATTTGCCAGATGTAAAAAGAATTTCAACAGCTCACTGAAGAGAATAACTCCTTCAGAATTAGATTGGAGTAAATGGAAGCTAGCAACTTTATGAGAAATCAAGATACTATTAAACAGATCCAATCAAATGGAAAAATAGAAGGCAATGTGAAATATCTCATAGGAAAAACCACTGACCTGGAAAATAGATCCAGGAGAGACAATTTAAAAATTATTGGACTACCTGAAAGCCATGATCAAAAAAAGAACCTAGAAATTATCCTTCTAGAAATTCTCAAGGAAAATTGCCCCGATATTTTAGAACCAGAGGACAAAATAGAAATTGAAAGAATTCACCAATCA
>JAQQSW010020777.1:0-10785 GCA_028646575.1 Pseudocheirus occidentalis | reverse complement strand
GGGGGGGGGCTCGGCACGGACGGGCCTGGCTTCCAGTCTCAGCCCTGCCATTTATTAGCTGAGTGACCTTGGGCAAATGATTTCACCTTTCTCCAAAAGCTGAAAGGGACCTCAGAGCTCAGGTAGTCCAACGTCCCCATTTAACAGGTAAAAAACTGAGGCACAGAGAGGTTAAGAGAGGCCACTGGGGCACAAGGAAGAAACCTCTGGACTGGAGTCAGGAAGGCCTGAATTCAAATCCAGCCTCAGACACTTACTAGCTGTGTGACCTTGGGCAAGTCACTTAGCCTCTATTTGCCTCAATTTCCTCATGTGTAAAAGAAGAGCACCTACCTCCCAGGGTTGTTGTGGGTATAGAATGAGATATTTGTAAAGCACTTTGCAAACCTTAAGATGCCATAAAAATGCTAGACTTCATCATCATCACCACCACCACTACCACCACCACCATCATGATGAAAAAACCAGACTATTTGCTCCTCCTCATACTCAACACCCCATCTCCCACCTCCATGCCTTTGCCTTGCCTGTCCCTTGTGCCTAGAATAAGTTCTGCTGGGGGCCTGCCCTCTGAGGTTACCTTCTATCTATACAGAATGTGTCTTATAGGTCTGTGTACACACACACACACACACACACACACACACACACACATACACACACACAGCTTCTTGGTTAGATTGGAAACTTCTTAAAGAAGGGAGGAGAGAGAAAAGGGAGGGGGAGGGGGAGAAGAAGCAGGAGGAGGAGGAGGAGGGACAGAGGAAAAGGAGAGGAGGGGGAGAGAAAAAAGAAGAGAGAGAAGGAAGGAGAGAGAAGGAAGGAGGGATTGATAGAGGGGGGGTCCCCAGTGACTCACTGTTCACCTTGGTTAGGCCTAATGGCTTTGTACAGTTTGCCTTTACTGATTAATCACCAACGCCACGATCTGAGAAGGACCTGAGCCCATCTAATGCATGCCTCCTGCAAACATTCCCATCTATGTCTCTTTTGTTAGAAATCTCTCTAGGGGAGGATCTTCCAGTCCTTTTCTGAGCTGAAAGGGAGTCAGGAAGCCAGGGAGCCCAACCCAGTCATTTCCCAGATGAAGAGCCGAAGGGCTGTGGGTCATGGGTGGCACAGCAGGATTTGAACCCAGATGTTTTGACTCTTCGCAATGTGGGAATGTCGAGGGAGCAGGCTTTCTTGGCAGGGCTGAGCTCTGAGCCGAGGCTCTGGCTGATCCCTAGGGATATTTGGAGAAGCCAGGACAGCAAGTGTCAGTCTTGGGAACCCAAAGGAGAGGAGAGAAGATTCTTTCCAGCTGGAAGAACATTTGAAAGCTGGGAATTGATGTGCCTCTTGTATGTAAATGTTCAGAGACTTGGTTGAGGAGGGAAAACATCCCTGTTTTTCTATATTGCCTCTCTCTCCCGGCAGGCTGCCAAGATTTGTGACCCCGAGGCAAGATACTGGCAGTGCATATGGTTGAACCTCTTCTCTGTCTGAGCCACAGCAGGGAGCTCATCTATCCTGGGGTTTTGTACTATCACCTCTCACCAATGTGTCTTTGCCCAGGCTGGCCACTGTACTCACCCTCCTTTGTTCCACTCAAGGCTCAGCTCACATGCCACTTGCTATGAAAAGTTCTTCTTGATCTCAGACCCCAGCCCTCCTCGGGTTTGCTCCTACTGAGTCCTAGTATATAATCTTTTACATAAGGAGGAGCATGACTCGGATGAACCCAGATCCTGGCATTTTGGAACTAGCAAAAGGCTTCCCGACTTTAGACTTCAGGGAGTACTAGTATCTTTATGGACCTCATGACCCTGAGAAGTGGAATGAGCTGAAAAGAAATGAGACCCAGAAGGGTTTACTCAGGGAAGCTGAAGATGTTTGCCATCTGCCTCAAACTTTTAACTTCAAAACATTATTTTATTGAGTGTCTGCCCTGTACCTTCCCCCAGTACTGGACCTGGGACTCGCTGCTTTTCTCTGGGAAATCCACTTTTTCTTTCCTCATCATCTAAAGATAATTGTCTTGGGGGAGGGCACAGTACTATACATCGAGAAACCCCAGGTGGAATGTGAAGTAATGTTAGTGGAGGGAATGAGCCTTAGGGGCTAGAGTGTGTCAGTGACTTAGCTCTCTATTGCAAATGTAACAGCCATGATGACAGTTGGATTTAAATTAAAAGAGCCTTGAGGGGCAGCTAGGTGGCACAGTGAATAGAGCATCCACCCTGAAGTCAGGAGGACCTGAGTTCAAATATGACATCAGACACTTAACATGTACTAGCTGTGTGACATTGGGCAAGTCACAACCCCAATTGTCTTCCCAAAAAAGGAAGAAAAAAAAAGAGCCCTGAGAGGTTATATCCAGCCTCTTCACTTTATAGTTAAGGGAAATGAACCTTAGAGAAAGGGAAATGACTTGAGTAAGATCCTACAGCTACTTTGTATCCAAGGGAGGATTAGAACCCAGGTTTTATGACTCTAAAACCAGTGGTGGCAGCAGCTTTCCCTACAATTGTGTTGTTGTGTTTGTCTTCATTCTCAAAGAGGACCACAACATCAGGGAGGTGGACATGACTGGGAGTTGACTTTGATTTAAGTGAGGCAGAGCTGTGCGGGGTCACCAGCCTCACTTTCTCCTCCAGAGCCATCTGGGTCCAGTGGCCAGAAACTTATCAGGACAACTGGAAATGGCCCAGCATTGATGATAGAGCAAGCTGGACCTCAAGGGCTGTTGGCTGATTATAATTGACTAATTATTATGATTATAATCAACTATAATTAATTATAATTGACCTTGTGTTGGACACTCTAAGAGTATGTAGACAGAATTGCATAAAGCACTGTCTTGACCTTGGGAAGCTTCTCATTGGGGAGGTAAGTATACACACATAGAACTTTAGGAAGTAAACCCTAGATCAATGCTCTCATCTTGAGGATGTGAGCAATAATTCAACCAACATTTATTAATTGCCTACTGTGTGCCAGGCACAGTGTTAGGAACAGGGGGTGTTGTTTGCCTTCTGTTAAGGGGTAGGTGGTATAAAATATGTACCCAGAATAAGTCACAACAAAATGCATCCAAAGTAAATACAAAGGTAATTTTGGGTTGGGGAAGACACTAAAACTAGGTTTAAGGATGGGTGAACTCATGAAGAAAATAGTATCTGAGCTGAACCTTAAAGAGAACCAGGGATTCCAAGAGGTAAAGATGCTAGGGGTGGGAATGGCATGTCAGGTATGGGAAATAGCCTAAGCAAACTTATGGTGATGGGAGATGGAAGGTCTTCTATAGAATGGTAGGTAGTCCAGAATATGTGAAGAGGAGTAGTGAGGGATCAGCCTGGAAAGATAGCCTGCAGCCAACTTATCAAAGGTTTTCATTGCTGAAGGGGGAGGCACTGTGCTGGATTCCAAAGGCAGTGGGGCTCCTTGAGCAGAAAAGTCTAGCTGGACCCGTGTTTTAGAAATAGCGCTTTGTCAGCTGTGTAGAAATGGACTGAAGATGGAAGGGACTGGAGGACAGGAGACCAGCTGGGAGGCTGTACCCTTCAGGGGAGGGGTGACGAGGGCTGATTCTGTGAGCTCAGACAGTGGTGATAAGTGACCAGATTATGGATTGTGACAGACAAGGAAGTGTAGGGGCGGGTCACTTGGAGCTGGGTTCAAATCCTTGTGCTCATCTGTTCAATCCTATCCAACTCTTCTGACCTGCTGGGACATAGCGCAGCATTACTGTGTCCGTGGATGGGCTTTTTGTAGCAAAGATACTTAAGTGGGTTAAAGCAAGCAGAGGTTGAGTGACTAGCCCAGGGTCACATGACTAATAAGTGTCTGAGGCCAGGTTTGAACTCAGGTCTTCCTGACTCCAGATGCAGTGCTCTATGCACTGAGCCGCCTGGCTGCCTCTTAGCTAAACAGAGGTTAAGTGACTTGCCCAGGGTCACACGACTAGTCAGGTTTGAACTCGGGTCCTCTTCACTACCAGGTCCAGTGCTTGATCCACTGAGCCACTTAGCTGCCTCAGTTTTCTCATATAGAAAATGGGGGTATTGAAATAGATGATCCCTAAGGTCCCTTAACCCTAAATCTGTGATCCTGTCCCTGGGTGACCCTTGATGGTACTCAAACAGAGCTATGGATGTTAGACAGAAGAATGGGCTTCAAAGAAGAAGAAAACTGAGGCCTGGGAGGGAAGAATCTCCCTGAGGTCCCACAACAAGATGGCGGCAGACCAGGAATTCTGGAGCCCAAGTGTCTTGACCCAAGTCTGGGGCTCTCCCCACCTGCTTCTTGAAGACTGTATGTGTCTGTTGATCAGTACAGATGGTGACATCCTTTCCCGGAATGCACCAGCACCCCACATAGCCCTGTGGATGGCAGATAGCACCTGGGAGCCCGACACCCACCTCTTGATGGGCGGTCCAGAATGTGTTTCTCCCTAGGCCAGGCAGCCACATGCCGAGCGTCAGGCTCGACTCTTCCCAGCCTCCAGACGCTGCCGCTCACACAGCCAGCGTGGATACAGACAGACAAATGAGACACTGGCTTGTCGGGACTCTTGGGTTTGACCTCTTCATTCCCCAATAGCCGGGATGGCCTCTGCTCTATGGGGAGCACCTTTCTGGGTTATCAAGATTTCACAGCTATGTGTTTGAAACCCAGAATTTCCTACTCCACAGCAAAGAGAATGGCTTTATAGAAACCCAGACGGCTTGTGAGCCCTCTGGAAGAAAGTGAACTCTGTGGGTAAGTAAGTGCCCTAGTCATATAAGAACTGCACATACCTCCAGGCCTGGCCAAGCAAGCATTTATGAAGTGCTCACTGTGGGCCAAGTGGGGCCAAGGCACTTTGGCTACAAAGACAAAAGAGAAAATGTGAATATACCTAGACATATACAAGGGGGCCACTAGGGGGCGCCATGGTGCACAGAGCAGCAGGCCTGGAGTCAGGGAGACTCATGTTCCTGAGTTCAAATCTAACCTCAGATACTTACTAGCTGTGTGACCCTGGGCAAGTCACTAACCCCTGTCAGCCTCAGTTTCCTCATCTGTAAAATGAGGAAGGAAATGGCAAACCACTCCAGTATCTCTGCCAAGAAAACCCCACATGGAGTCACAAAGAGTCGGACATGACTGAACAACAGAGATATACAAGGAATTCTGTTGGCATATGGGCTCCTAGTAATGAATTTTTTACTCTACCAATGCTGGTCTACACCTTCTTTGAAACTTGATGGTTGTGAAGAGTTAAATTCTTGGCAGGTTCAGTGGTCAGATAGCCAGCACGTGGCAACATTCGAATACAGGTCTTCCCGGCTCAGAGGCCAACTCTCTGTTTCAACATTTTTTCCTCTAAAATCTCCTTGAAGAATCCCCCCCAAATCATTGCAAGCCCTCCTCTGACTGCAGTGGTCCTTGTTTCAGTATACCCCAGCTGTGGCAACCCAGGGCCCCATTTCTCTCCTTTGAAACAAAGATAGTTGAGCAAAACCAGCCCACAAGGTGACCGTAGCTAAGTGTTTGCAAAAATATACTCCCACCCCCACCCCCTCACCTTGCTGGAAATGTCCATCCATCATCTGTTCTCCAGCGTGAATGAAGACTGATCATGGCAGACGCTTGACAGGTTGGCTTCTTTCCTTTTCAAAAGCCCTTCATTTATGTTATGGTAAATCACTGTGTGTTTTGTGGCCCTGATTTTACTTACATTGTTCTGTGGCATTTCATCCAAATCTTCTGAAGCTTCTCCGAATTCCTCAAATTCACCATCGTATATGGTGCAATAAAGTTCTGTTGCATTTCAACAGAATTTATTCAGCTATTCTCAAAACAACAGACATTATTCTTCCTTCCTTCCTTCCTTTCTTTTCTCTCTCTTTTCCTTCCTTCCTTCCTCCCTCCCTCCCTTTCTTTCTTTCTCTTTCTTTCTTTCTTTCTTTCTCCCTTCCTTACTACCTACCTTCCTTCTTTTTTACTTCTTTTCTTCCTTCCTTCCTTCCTTCCTTCCTTCCTTCCTTCCTTCCTTCCTTCCTTTCTTTCTTCTCTCTCTCTCTCTCTCTCTCCCTCTCTCTCTCCCCCTCTCTCCCTCTCCCTATCTCCCTCTCTCTCTCTCTCCCCCCCCTCTCTCCCTCTCTCTCCCTCTCCCTCTTTCTCTCTCTCTCTCTCTCTCTCTCTCTCTCTCTCTCTCTCTCCTCTCTTCCTTTCCCACAAAATATATCTATGAATATTTTGGTGAATAGATACTGGATCTCCCTTTCTGTCTTTGCACTCTTTAGGATGTATTCTCCATAATGGGATCTCTGGGTCTAAGGGCATATGTACTTTAGTCACTTTTCTCATATAATTTAAATTTCTTCCCAGAATATTTGGGCTAAATTCACAGCTCCGTTGTCAGTGTGCCTATCCTCCCACAGCCCCTCCAGCACAGAATTTTTCTGTCTTTTCTGAACTTTGTCAAGTCAGGAAGCATTTATTAAGTGTTTGCTACGAGTCAGACGCTGCGCTAAACGCTAGGCATCCAAATATAAACTAAAAAGAAACATAGCACCTGCCCTCAAGGAACTTACATTCTAATAAGGGAAGTTAGCTGCAGAAGTAATGAAAAATGACCGGCCTGCAAACTCCCTCAAAACGGCTGTTCTAGAACAAGCTCAGCGGTGGGAGAAGGGAGCCGCGGGGGGAGAGGGGCTTTCCAGGCTGAGAAGGCTGCAGGGGTAAGTTTAAGGGTGTGACGTAAAACCTTAGGGTCGTTTTAACGTGCATTTCTCTTATTGATCGTGGTTTGGGGCATTACATCATGTGGACATTTATAGTTTGTATTTTTTCTTTTGAAAACCATTTGTTCAAAAAAAGAGGAGGAAGTTGATGAGAGGAGGTAGCAGAAAGAACATTTGCTTTAGAATCAGACAACCTGGGTTCAAATCGTGATTCTGCTGCCTACTGACCTTGTGACCTTGGACAAATCACTTCATAGCTCTGGGCCCCTGTTTCCTCATCTGTACAAAGAGAGGATTGGGGAAGGGAGTAAGCATTTATAGAGCACCTACTGTGTACTGGGCCCTGTGATAAGCACTTTAACAAATACTATCTCTTTTGCGCCTCACAACAACCCTGGAAGAGGTAGGGGCTGTTATCCTACCCATTTTACAGAGGAGAAGACTGAGGCAAATGGAGACAAAGTGACTTGCTGAGAGTCACAGAGCTAGCGAGCATATGAGGCTGGGTCTGAATTCAGGTCTTCTTGACTACACCAGCTAGCCGTCTCCAGGGGTTTACACTCTTACAGGGGCTCTGCCCAGTTTCCCAGAGAGCTGAGGTGGAGGCGTGGGCCTATGACCACCTTGGTCTTCACTAGGAGTTTCTACACTGGCTAAAAGCTTGGGCCAGCAGGCTTTCAAAGTTCTTTCCCACTCAGAGATTCAGTTATTCTAGCCTCCTAAGGGGTCTAGACTGGCTTTGAGGGGGCTAGGAACTTGTTTTTAAAAAGTACTTTGACAGGCACACTTCAGTGTAACCCTTTGTAATCCTACATATGGTACTTTGTGCGTTTAAAAACATGATTCCGAGAAGGGGTCAGTGGGGGTCACCAGACTGACCACCAAAGTGCCCTGGGTTGAATGACCTTCGTGGTCTTGTCCAGCTCCAAATCCTACAGTGCTCTGAGACCGTGGGCCTTCCTGACCTGCGTGTTCCTCATCGTTCTTCCTCCAGGTTCTCCACCCATCTTCCAGACAGGCACACGAAGGCCCAGACTGCTCAGAAGTGTCCAGAGCTCATCCATGTGAGATGTTAGATGCGCCCTCCAGCATCCAGGCTTGCTTTCGGTCCGTTGCTAAGCCACTCTGCCCACCTCCCTAGTGGGTGACAGCAGACTAGCCAGGGTTGCTAGGAGCCAGAGCGAGGGCTGCTGTCTGCAGAGCAGGTCCTTAATTGCCCAGGCAAACAATTGTTTAGGAGGTTTCAGGCAGTCTGGAGTGAGGGATGCAGACAGATGTTCTGACGCTTTCTCGGGCCAGTATCCATCCATGCAGTGGCCTCTGAGGGCCTGGAAGATCCCAGCCATCAGGCAGCCGGTGACAGGCTCCCAGGGTGCTTGGCCCTGATGGAGGCAAGGTTATGGGAGATCCCGGGGAGGCCCAGTGAGCTCGGCCCCGGCTCCAGGAGCTCAGGAGGTCCAAGATTCACCCACAGGGGACATCTAGAGGACAGTCCCAGGCAGCCTGTAGTAGAATACCAGATTGTTGCTCAGTCGGGTGCTCTGGAGGCTCCCAAAAGGGAGAGATCAAAGAATTAGAATGATATTATAGAGGGATGGGTAGAGAAAGAATCCTGGAGCTCTGGGTTCAAATTCTGTTGCCTTGTCACCCTGGGCAAGTCCCATCAAGTTCCTTATCTATAGAGTGGAGAGACTACCCGGCCTTCTCACCTTAGATGTTGGCAAGAGGCTTCAGCACTTTGCAAACTGTGTGTCAGTTTTTGTAAAAATATTAGAGCCGACGGGTCCTGAATCCAACCCCTCAATTCTAAAGATGGACCAGTAGGGAATAAAGTGCGAGGAGTCAAGAGGCCTGCATTCAAATTCTGCTCTGATCCTCAATAGCTGGTGGAAGTGAGCCTCAGTTTCCTTATCTGTGCAGTGGGGATAATAATACCTTTGCTACACACCTGATGGGGCTGTGCTGTAAAGGAAATGTGAGTTTTTGATAGCTAAGCCAGGATTAGAACTCAGGTCTCCTAGGTCACTCGTAGTTTCCTGTTACCCCCAGGAGCCTCTTCTTACCTTTCTGGTCTTCTGGAACTCTGCTATCCAGTTACACCAGCCTCCTTGCTGTTCCTCACACACAGTACTCTGTTTCCCACCTCCAGGCCTTTACCCTCCCTGGTCCCCATGCCTGGCATATTCTCCCTCCTCAATTCCTCTTTTTAGAACCTCTGGCTTCCCTCAAGACTTCCATCTTCTACAGAGGCCTTTCCCAGGCTCCCCAGACACTGGGGCATTCCCCTCAAAAGTTCCTGTCTCTCTGTGCCATGGGAGGCCAATCCTTCTACCCGCTGTAACTACTCTGTGTGTCTTGTATATACCAGCTTGTTTCATATCATCTCCTCAATTAAAAGGTGACCTCATTCAGGTCAGGGTCATGTTCTTCTCTTTTCTTTGGTCCCCAGGGCTTAGTACAGTTCTGGGTTTACACTAGGTACTCAATAATTGCCGGTTGATTGATTGATTGAAAGATACCCCTCCTTCCAATCCAGGATGCTTCCTACTACACCAGGCTCTCCCCTATTTCTAAGTGTCAGTGTCTTATGTGTCAGTAACTGGCTTAGGGTGGCTAGGTGGTACGGTGAACAGAGCACCAGCCCTGGAGTCAGGAGGATCTGAGTTCAAATCCAACCTCAGATGCTTAACACAAAAACTAATTGTGTGACCTTGGGCAAGTCACTTGACACCAATTGCCCTACTTTCCCTGCCCCTCCCCCCAAAAAAACAAAAATTGAAAATTAAAAAAAAAGTGACTGGCATAGACTTGGAGTTAGGAAAACCTGGGTTCAAATTCTGCCTCATGTACTTAGAATTGTGGATTTAAAACTGGTAATCTCATCCAATTGCTTCTTTTTACAGAGGAGGAAGCTGAGGCTGAGTCAATAATAACTTGACCAAGCTCCTACAAGTAGTAAATGACAGAGCTGAGTCTTGACAACACAATCTTTGATTCCGGATCCAGTCCATTTTCTGCCAAACCTTGGTGGCAGCGTGACCTTGGGGAAGTCACTTAATGTCTCTGAGTCTCAGTTCCCCTCTCAGTAAGATGGACACAAAAGCAGGCATAGCTCCTACATCATAGTTGGTTGTGGGGGTAAATGGAAATCATTTCTAAGTGCTTTGCGAGTTAAGAGCTGTATTAGCGTAGGGTTTCCAATAATGGTGATGACAGCAAACATTTATGTAGCCCTCCATAAATGTGGTCTCACTTTTGTCCTGTGACACCCCTGTGAGTGATAAGCTAGTTTATCACCATTTTATAGATGGAGAAACTGAGGCCCAGAGAGATTATTAAGTGACTTACTCAGGGTCACGAAACCAGTAAGTGTCAGAGGCTGGTCTTGAACTCAGGCCCAGCCCTCTATACACTGCACCACCCAGCACATTTAACAATACTGTCATTATGTTTTAAAGCCTGGTCTCGTGCCTTGGGCAGTACAGCAGCATCCCCTGTCTCCATAGCAGTCCCTGGCTGCTCCTCTAGTCTCCCCCCATCCACCCAGACAGCTTTGTCTTTGCCCCAGCACAGCTGACAGCCAGAAGTCACCTCACATTCTGCTTTAATCCTTGGCATTCCGCACACTCCTGGGGGCTGAGGTCATGCGCCAGCTGCTGGCCCTGGGATGGAGGGGCTCCCTCTGAGCCCCCAGCCATCCCAAGGCTGAGCCTCCCATGGAGATGTGAGAGCTACAGGGAGCCTGGGGGGGTCTTTGTGCCAGTGGAAAAAGGGTGGAGGCAGCCAAAGGATGAGAGATCCAGGCTGGCCTCACAGGCCAAGGAGTCTCCCTGCCATCCTACAGATGGAGAAACTGAGACTCAGAGGATGAGACCTTCTCAGAGTCACACATGTATTAAGTGGCAGAGCCAGGATGGGTCAGGTCTTGTCACTGCAACTCCATCCAGTCTTCCTTCCCAACCTCCTTCCTTCTTCCTTCCTTCCTTCCCTCCTTCCTTCCTTCTTCCCCTTCCTCCCCTCCCTCCCTCCCTCCCTTCCTTCCTCCCTTCCTTCCTTCCTTCCTTCCTTCCTT
>JAQQSW010020776.1:0-10785 GCA_028646575.1 Pseudocheirus occidentalis | reverse complement strand
ACTTCCCAATTTTTCCTCCACTTCTCTCATTTGGTTTTCAAAGTCCTTTTTCAGTTGATGTATAGCTTCTAGGCATTCTTCAATTGTCTTGGAAGCATTTGGTGTGGGATTTCTGAGTTCTGGGCTCTCTTCCTCCCGTTCCATGCTTTGACCCTTTTTATCCACAAAAAAGGATTCTAGAGTTTTATGGCTGTTTTTATTTTGCTTCCTTTTCCTTATGCTGTCCAGTCAATTAATTGGTTGGTTTTTTAGCTCTGTGAAACTTTGCTTTCACGGGGGGAGCTCTGTTCCAAATTGCTGGGGTTTTCCCAACCGCCGAAGCTCTTAGGGGGTATTGCAAGTCCCCCAGCTTTGGCTTGCTGAAAGTGCACCCCAGGACCACCACCCAAGACCACGATCCAGATCCAGGCCGCTCAAGGCAAGAGCACTTGGCCCTCATCAATCAATTCAACCCCCCTGCTGAGTCCGCAGGCCAGGGACTCTGAAGCAGCCTGGTGGGGGCTGCCGCCAGCGGATCCAGCAGTTCCCTTCCCCCACTGCTTCCTTACGCCGGGGGTAGATTGGCCGAACAGCTTTACCACCCCCAAATTAATTTTCAAAGTTTCACTTTCACTACCTGGCTCTGAGGATTTTAAGATCCCCTTAGGTAGGTGCTTTAAATTTTCTTTGAAGTAGACTCAAGCTTGGGAGGCTCCACTCCTCGTGGCTGCCCTGGCGCCTTGCCTGGTCACGGCTGTGGTTTTGGGCTGTGGTGCAAGCTGCCCCTCTCCCTTCCTGTTCCTCACGCCTTGGCAGATGTGGAGGTGCTGGAGGCTGTAGAACCTCTCAAGACTGGCTGCAGGGCTCAGCTCAGCTCAGCCCAGCTCCTTCCCACATTCCCAGGCCTGGCCACAGTCTTGGCTTCAGGCTGTTCCACCCTCCGTGATGAGCCCCTGCTGCCAAGCTGCCTTCAGCGAGAGGTGTGAGTCCGAGAGTCCTAGACTTTCTCTGGGCTCATATTTTATAGATGTTTAGGGTGGCGGTGTGGGAGCTGCGGGACCTTGCTGCTTCTACACTGCCATCTTGGCTCTGCCCCCCCCTCCCCCAAATTTAGCTGAGTTCCACTCACCTTTCACTTAGTCCTTGTTTCTTATGGCTTGATGATTCTGGAAACTTCCACAGCTGCCACTGATCCACTTTCCTGAAAGCTCCAGCTGCTACTTGTCCTTGCCACCCCAGGGGCCAAGCCGTGGTTTCAGGCTTGGCTGGTTTTGGCTCCCAGCATGCTGTGATGAGCCCTTCTTACTGAGCTGCCTTCAGCAGGAGATGTGTTTTTATGTATTTTTGAGTTTTGGAGCCCTAAAATTTGTTTAGAGTCATATTTTATGGGTATTTGAGGGGGCTATGTGGGAGCTATGGAAACTTGTTCCTTCTATGCTGCCATCTTGGCTCCACCCCCACCCCATAGTACGCTCTCTATTCATCAATAAACTAAGGCAAAACATTCACAGCAGTATAACATAACCACTTACTACTAAAGTGACCACATATTCTTAAACAAAAGATGTCATTCAGTAAGTCCTTAACTCCGTCATCTTTAAGGGGTACAAAGAACAAAGTTCTTCTACCCCATGTCATAATAAATCATGACCTCGTCAGTCAGCATTAAGTACCAAAGGAAAGATCCTTTTATCTTGGCTTGTGACTGACTCCCAAACTCCAAGGTTCTTCTTCCATGCTCCCAGCTCTTGCCTGAATTCACTCAACCATCACCTGGATTCACAGGTAAGCAACTCTCAGCTCCTGTTCTGGTTTGAAGCTCACAGTGACCAGTCTACCTCAAGCCCTTTGAAGTTTCTGTTTCTGGGAAGAGAAAACTTAACAGAGCCACAATTACATTCATGCACATTGCTGGCAGCATCATCAGTTCACTCTCTGCCTGTGAAATCAACACAGACCCACAAACAGGGTATGAGAAATCAACACAAATCATCAGTTACGTCCCAGGACCTCTGAAAACATCAGTAAAACCCTCCTCAAAGACTTCTATAAACAGACAACAAGAAAGTCCTCTTTCAGGGCTTCTGAACCAGCAGTAAGGTCCCAGAGCTTCTGTAACAGCAGCAACATCCTCCTTTCCAGTTCTGCTCAGTCACAGCTGTGCCTCAAGTTTTTTTATATATATGAAAAGCCTCCTCCCCATTCTGCCCATCTCTTATGTCCTTCTTATTCCAGTCTTTGGCAAGTACCTCCCACTGTGGGCTTCACAGGTTCTTTTTTTTTTTAGGGGTTTTGCAAGGCAATTACAGTTAAGTGATTTGCCCAAGGTCACATGCCTAGTTTTTTTGTGTTAAGTGTCTGAGGCCGGATTTGAACTCAGGTTCTCCTGACTCCAGGGCTGGTGCTCTATTCACTGCACCACCTAGCAACCCCACATAGGTTCTTTTTCTAAGAAAGACTTGATATAATCACAGGTGAGGCTCAAAGGCACTTGAAAAACTGAAACAAGGAGCTAAATATTCTTTTGATTGCCATTACATAGGGCAACAGTTGGACTATTCTAAATTTTGTTTTTAATTATCTGATTTAATTTAATTATCTGATTTTTGTTTTTAATTATCTGATTTAATTTAATTATCTGATTCTACCTCTTAGTCCATTGCCTCCCTGTCACAGGAGGCATGCAGTGAATCATGGTGGATCAGTGTTTTCAAGGTTTCCAAAATTGCGTGGGGCCATCCTTTCATTGTCTCTTATTCTAACCATGTGACCAAGCCACACTTCCTTTTCTGGTCATTTGTGTACTTGTCATTGGTTCCTTTTAAATGTACTGAGTTAATAAGAAAGGTATTTATGAGTCATTATGATTTTCTTTTCTAGTTACCAAATTTTGAAGTCAGTCAGGATGATGATTTCCTACATATGGACAAAGATCCAACAACTCCATCTTCAGTTATTTATCCCTTGGCAAAAACCCCCCAGTGTCAGCATGTCAGCCCTGGTATGCTGGAATCTGTAAACAGGTAATAGATGTTTGTATAGAGGGTAAAGAATATGTCTTTTAAAACTTTCAAAGAAAAATAAAATAGAACAAACACGATTCATTCTTATTCCATAGACAGTTTAAGTAATTTAACCACATAGCGACATAGGTCAGTTGACAAGACAGGTCAGGACATAAGTTTTCTATCTCTCACATTTGGCTTAATCACTGTAGAGTACTTTTTTTGTTGTTGTAATACCAGTCTTTCTTTAACCAATTTTGCTTCCCTAGGTACCTATGTTACTTGCTTAGGTATGTTTTCTAGTCATGGTAGAAAGTAAATTTTTTTTAATTCTAAGACCTGGAGTCATCAGAGTTTTCTTCTTTAACAGATTCCTGTTTTTTAGTGTACCTCGTGAAACCAGCATTCAAAATCGAACATAATATTCCAACTATTGACTGACCAGTGCAGAGTAGAGTGGGATTATTATACCCCTTGTTCTGTATGTTATGTTTTTATTAATGAGTATAAGATTGCGTTAACTTTTTGGTAACTGTGTGTAATGGGAATGGGAATTTGAAGATCTTCCCTGCCCCTTACTAGACCTAGGGGGGAGTTTGAAGTTTCCCTGCTATGAAGATAATTTCTGCCCCCTGATAGGCTGAATGTGGTCACATGGAGTCTATGGTGGGAGGAGTTTGTTGAGGAAAAGCAGAACCCACAGAGAAGCTGGTGAGAGCTAGCCTGACAGTTACAGACAACTGGGGACAGAGGAGAAATTCAGGCGAAAGAGATAGAGGGTTTTGTGAGTAAATATTGATATTGTATTGGTTTATGGGAAGGCTAAAGGATGCTGTGGGTCTCAGCATCATTATGGCTTCTCAATATCTTTAGCACTATGGTAAAATCAGCTTACTGGTTTGGGGATTCAGATTTCTGGTGTCTGAATGGATCCTTCAACTTTATCCTCTATCTAGAGAGTTTGACATATTTTGTGATCAAATGTCATACAATAGTTAAAGTCATGGTCTCTGTTGTGATTGTGGGTGCTGTAAATATTTCATTGGCACTACACCATGTTATATAGGTAATTCAGAGCTTTTAGCCTACTAATGCCCTTAGGACCTGGTACAGTGTCTGGTATATACTATAAACTTGGTAAAGGTTTATTGAATGATTAGAACTTTTGAGACATTGTTATTTCCTAAAATCTGCTTTTTCAAATCTATATGCAAGTTGGTGCTTTTAAAAATTTGAGTTAAATATTTAGTTTGTGGGCTTAAGAATACTTTGCTTTTATAAAAATAAAGAGAACATTTTTTTCTAGACTGAACACAATTTGAAATTCATTTCAATTTAACAGTTGCTCTGTAACTAATTAGACCTCATGGATTATCTGTGTTCATGTGAACTGCTAATTTGTATTTTTGCAGGAAAGATTGTGATAAATATGTGTTTCAAATGCAAAAGGACAATAAAAATCATGGTGGTATGGTGTGGGCCAACGTCAGGAAGAAACTGGTAACATTTTAATTTTTATTAATATTAAACTTCATTCATTCATCCTATCTTATGTGCTGTGGGATTCAGAGAGCCCAGCTTTATTGTGATCATGAGTGACATTTCATGGTATAGTTAGTTTTGAAGCCAGTTTGAGACTGGTTGAGCTTCATTAGCTTATCAAAAAAGAAAGCCATAATCATACTTTAAGAAGCAGACAAAACTCAGATATTTCTGAAATCTTTTTTTACCTTTTTTTCTGTGAAAATGAAAACTTTTGTTTTTTGATAAGGAAAAAATATGGATACTGTTCACTTAAGCTGAGAATCACTGTCATGTATGATAGAGAAAACACTGAAATGGAAGTTAGGTAAGTCTGAGTCTTAGGCCTGGCTTTGCCATTGACTCAGTGTGACCTTCAGTCTGCCACCACTTAGGAAGACCTTTTCTGACCTTTTGCTTTCTCATATAAAATGAACAGGTTGGCCTCATTGATCTCAAAGGGCTTTTCAAGTTCTAAAACATTGTGATTCTAGAACTACACAGACTGCTTTTAGACTTAATTTTACCTAAAATGCCTTATAATTACTGAGTGTACTAAATCTTGACACCTTAGACTCCTGTTTTGCCATCTCTTATAAATACTATTTTGTGTTGGCAGAGACTTTGAAGAGCTAATCCCCAATATAGTGCCCTATACCAGCAGCTTCTTACTCTTAAGATACTTACCATTTTTTTTTAGATTTATTTATTTACTCTTTATTCAAACCATCATTAAAATAATAGATTGAGTAACTTCCTAGTGAATGAAGTTCATGTGTCATAGCTGAATTAACTCTTCTAAGGCACCAGTTAATTTAGTGGATGGAGCAGTTAATACATTCACAAAAGTACTATGAGTTTATGAGTGCCGGTATAATCACCTTTATATTATTTGTCATAGTAAATTTAGCAGAGTATACTATATAATTAAGATGAAAACCAATTCCTATTGGAGGGGATTATTAAAAATAAAATTAAAAATTGAATAAGCTGCCTCAGGATATAGTAGGTTCCCCATTCACTGGTGGTCTTTATGCAAAAGATTCTTGGTTGGGTATGTGTTAGAGGGCATTCCTATTTGGGTACAAGTTGGGTTAGAGCCCTCTGGTTCTATCCACGTCTGAGATTTTGTGATTCTTTTTTAGACTGCATCTGATTTTACAACTCCAACATCTAGAAGAACTCAATTTAACAAAGGTTAGTAATATTTCATAGTGTTGTATGAAAGAAGGACTAAATTAGCATTTAGTGCTAGCATCCTTCCTAAGAAGTGAAGTTTTAATAACCTTTAAAATAAATACGCTTAAGACAAATATACTTCATGACATCTTACCATGCTTGTGAAATGGCCTTGTGAAGAGTGTCAAGCATGCCAGAGCTCAGAATAAGTTCAAGCTGATAGGGAAAGTTAAGAATATTAAGGAGTTTTTTTTTGTTTGTTTTTTACATATGTTGGGGAAAAAGTGAGGATCAAAACAAAGGGATAGGACCACTGCTCAAGGTTGATGGAATGAATAATGATAATGGATGAAAGTCACTTAACTTTTGCTTTGCTTCTATTTTCCTTGACAAAGAGAATGACCTTTATACTGTAAAGGACAGAAGAAAAATGGATGACAAGGAGTCAATATTTAAAATAAGTAGGGACATAGAGATAGTATCAAACTACCCATGATGGCTTGAAATCTTCAAATCCAGATGAATTACATCTCAAGATAGTGAAAAAACTTGAAAATGTGACTCTTGAATTAGTGAGCTTTGAAAGATGATGCAGAAACAGGCACAACAGGATTTGAGAAGGACAAAAGTCCTGGTTTTCAAAAGAGAATGGAGGCTACAAACTGTAGATCAGTTAGTTTGGCTTAGATTCCTGGCAAAATTTTAGACTGCATTATTAAAGGAATGATTCATGCCTAGTAAGTAATAATCACTAAGAGCTTGCATAACTTAACCTTATTTTTTGAGAGTTATTACTAGTCTCTGGGTTATCGAGAAGATATTGTAGTTTACCTAGTTTTCTGTCAAGTATTTGACAGTCTCTCATACTATTCTCATGGAAAAGATGGTGAGAGAAATGTGAACTACATGGTAAAATAGTTGTCCTTCATTCTGGAAGAGGACCAAAATGACATCACCATGTTAAGAATCAAGTTACAATGCATCCGACTGTGGCAGGTCAGACCAATATGAGTTCAATTCTCTCTACCACAGGTCAGGCCATGTGAACAGTTGGGGTGGATTCTCTAAATTTGCACAACTCACATGTCTTTTGAACTACTTCAATTCTACTTTGCTCATAGAGCACATCCTTCTCTAATGTAGACACACCATGCTGAATGGTCCTGTCTCCCATGTCACATAATCAGTTCTTAAGAGAGACCGTGAGAGTATCCTTACATCTGTCATTTCTGACCACCATGCGAGCGCTTGCCCAGTGTGGGTTCTCCATTAAAAAGTCTTGGTGGCAAGCTTACACATTTGGCATTCAGACAATGTGGCCAGCCCATGGTAGGGATAATGGGTATGTTCAGAGAAGACTAGTACCTCTAGTGTGAGATGGTAAAATATATTTAGATGGATTGGGAATTGTTTGACTGGCCAAACTACAGTTAATGGTTTCCTAGCAATCTGGAGTGGAATCCTCCCAAGGATTTAATTCAGTATTTATCCCTGTACCAATTAACATTTCTATTGAAAATGTAGGTGACATATTAAAATCTGCAACTAACACAAAACTAAGAGGGCTAGCTAACATTTTAGCTGACAGCATCAGGTTCTAAAAAGATCTTGAAGGCTAGAACTTTCGATCAAATCTAATTAGAGTTCTTTAGAAGTGGAATGGATTTTCCCTCAAGGCTCAGGAATTCTTTGAGCAAAGACTGGATGAACTCTTATTAGTTATGTTGTAGAGTGGAATTTTGTTCAGAAATGGGTTGAGCTAAAAATGACTTCTTATGTCACTTCTAATTCTGAAATGCTTTGATTCTGGCATCTATATTTTTTTCTGTTTATGGTACAGATCTGTAGTACAGTCCTATATTTGAATTAACTGTCACCTGTTGTTCTCCGTTTGACAGATTTATCCGTATATTTCTTAGAAATGTTGTATTGTCACATTTACTTAAAATATTTTCATTTATTCCATTTCATTCATTCACATAAAATATGTTCATCTTTTTCCTTAAAATTCTTCTGATTACAGAAATTAAGTCTGATATTGATAAACTCTTCAGCCATACTTCAAAATTGAATTTTGATGAAGAAGAAGAAGATGATTATTTCTCCAACTATGATTCTGCAGAGTAAAATCAGAACACGTGAATTCCAGAGTTTAACACCATAACACACAGTTGTATATAAAGTACAGTGCATTTGTATTACGTTGAAATGCAAATATTTTCTTTGTGAGATTGTTTTACATAAATGTTTATTTTTACTTTTCTGTTTAGTGTACAAATTAAGCATTTCTTTCTACTTAACTAGTTTTCAAAGACATGCAAATCTTACTAAAAATGTAAAAAAGGTTTTATTCTTTGTAAATACTTTTTATAAGAGATTGTTTATCTGATGTTTGAAATATATGTATATATATAGTTGATGACTCTTCTGCAGCATTGGTCTGTTTACTCTATGAATGAGATGTTTCAAATAGGTATTAGGAAAAATCACACCCTTTGACCCTGAGAAATTCTCATCAAATGTTGTACACTGGTTTTGTTTGTTTGTTTCATAGAAGCCTTGTAATACCAAACATGCCCATGTGTGTATGTGTTTTACTAACATTGGAAGTTCTACCTGCTTTTGCCTTTCTGGAATACAACTTACTTTTTTACAGCTTTTTTAAACTTTATGCTGAACTTGAGTAAAGATTTCATACAATGCAAAATAAATTGACAGTAGTTACTAGTTTGATACTTGAGCCCCAAAATAATAGCTTTTGTCGCACTCTTAACACTTGTATGTTTGACTGTGAAGGTAAGTCCCAATGATAGATGACTAGAAAACATAAAAAGCAACTTGCAATGCTTTAGGCAAATTCAGTTAGAGTATTATCTATTACATTCCAGGTTTAAGTTTGGGCTATGGTTTTCTAGTATGTGAATTCATTTCAAATTCCAGTGAGTGTTTTTCCTTCTACTAATGACAGTCTCAAACTAGCTCTTTTGAAACAAGAATTTTTTCATTCTATTGCTTTAGAAGTTGGCATGGAGACCATCACCTGCAAGTTATAGTCTGTATTCACCTGCCTCTAGTCCACAACCAGCTTAGCTCTACAAATAAAGCTCTGATGTTTTTGTATTTGTCAGTGTAATTTTGACCTGGCCACTGAGTGGCAGTAGGCTTGATAGTTTGGAGTTGAGGTA
The DNA here is from genome assembly GCA_028646575.1 of Pseudocheirus occidentalis. Lineage (NCBI taxonomy): Eukaryota > Metazoa > Chordata > Mammalia > Diprotodontia > Pseudocheiridae > Pseudocheirus > Pseudocheirus occidentalis. The sequence goes on along the minus strand of JAQQSW010020776.1, from coordinate 1,916 downwards.
GGAAGTATGTCATGGTCCAACAGTTCCCTCTCCTATGCAGTTTCAAATCAGCTGGAAAAATCTCCCTTGGCTTTAGTAGAAAAAACAAAGACCTTTTTCCTTCCAAGTTCCTCCTCTCCATCATCTTCAACAAAAGATTTAGTGAGTAGCAAGGTTGTGGGATTTATAGAAGCTCCACAAGGGGAAGAGTAAGATAGACATTTGATAACTGTCCTGTAATGGATGTTGGGATTACCCACAAATTAAGATACTGAATGAAATCTGGGTCTCAAAAAATAAAAGGACTATGTCAAATCAAAATTTTACAGAAAACTCTTGAAAGGGAACTTCCAGATAAGTGGCCAGACTTCACAAGATACTCTTGGGAGACCTGGGAACAGATCTGATTTGCCCAAGACCAAACAACCAAGTTAGTGGACAGTTTGGAACCCAGGATTTGTCATTCTTAATCTAGACCTCTTTTCAATGTACCATGCTACCTCCCAAAATTAACTGTATGGTTTTAATAAGTGAGTTGAATAAATTTGAGAATTGCAAAATATTTTTGATGCTGAATTAGTGTTATGTTAGGACCTAATGGAATGATTTGACAGAGGAAATTGACCAAATTCTGTATATTAACCTCAATTTGTAAATGAGTGATTTAGTCACCACCCATGAAATATCCCTGCAATCCTTGCAGACTTTACCTAGCCTAATGAGCTTTCACAGCAAGCTAGCAGAAGTCTCCAGACATTATGGAATGCATTATGACTGTCATAGCTGGACCAGCTCATTGCAGACATAAAGATCACAGTGAAGATTAGTCATTACTAGAATTACAGGTTGCAACTTAATTGTAAACTTGGAAGTCATGATATACTAATGCCTCCCAATGTATCCTCTAAAACCATGCTCTAGGACCAAATTAAATGTGAAAGTCTGTTCTAAGTTCCTTGGGATAACTAAAGCCCTTAAGATGAATATAAGTGACCTGATTTTTATACTGAATTGTGAAATAGTGCTTTAGGTTTTCCAACCAATGACCTAAAATCCCTCCTTCAATATGTAGCATATTCTTTACTTATTTGTTCTGAATTCCTTACCAAATCTTCTGAATTTTCCCTTATTTGCATAATCTGCAAACATTTTAAATAAAATCATCTTCCTATATTTTATGAACCCTTTTCCTCCAGTTAACAAATGTGGTCTGTCCAGTCTTAGGAAAGTCTATCTCTGGTTTCCAGATAGTTTCTCTCCCTTCTCATTCTGAGGAGTCTTCACAGAGGGTGTGGAGAGTATACCCCACTCAATTCCCTCTTTCTTTCATACTATCTGAAGACTTCTCACACCACTGTTGATATAACTCATCCACCAGTTTATCACTTCTTCTATACTGTCATACCACACTTTCCTCCAAAATTCTTATTTTATCCTGGGATCCATTCCTCCCTTCTGAATTTGCTGCACCCTGTGCCAAGAGAACCCTTAATTTAACAGATTCAGAATAAGCAACTGTAATGTTAATGAAATCAGAAGATCTTCCATGACCCTTTCTATTGGCACCTAGTAAAGGCACTTAGCTCCTTACTTCCAGTTAATTTTAATGTTAATGAAATCAGAAGATCTTCCATGTCCCTTTCTATTGGCACCTAGTAAAGGCACTTAGCTCCTTACTTCAAGTTAACTCCGTGGGAGTAGTTAACACCTTAACAGGAAGGGGCAGAACAAGGAGGAGCTATACTGTATATAAGGAAGAGAACCAGGAGGACCTTCAGATTTTCTCTCAGTCACCACCTGGAGACTGCACCTTTTGCTGAGATCCTTCTTCTGCAGCTTCTGCTAAGACCTTCCAAGGACCAGGTTGAGGAACTGTTTTGAGTCTGAGAGGCATCCCTGCTTGAGGGAGCCTGTTCTATTTGTGAAGGCTTGGGAAT
>JAQQSW010020775.1:0-10785 GCA_028646575.1 Pseudocheirus occidentalis | reverse complement strand
ATCCCACTTCTGGGGTTGTATCCCAAAGAGATCATAGAAGTGGGAGGAAGACCCATATGTACAAAAATATTTATTGCAGCTCTCTTTGTGGTGGCAAAAAACTGGAAATTTAGGGGACGCCCATCAATTGGGGAATGGCTAAACAAGTTGTGGTAAATGACTGTAATAAAATACTATTGTTCTATAAGCAATGGGGAGGAGATGGAGTTCATATTCACCTGGAAAGGCCTATACAAACTGATGCTAAGTGAGAAGAGCAGAACCAGGAGAAATCTGTACACAATCACAGACATCATATGTGTGATGACCAACTTTGATAGACTGGACCCTTCTCAGCAAAGCACAGTTAAAAGACAACTCTACAAGTCTCAGAGTGGAAGGAGATTTCTACATTCAGAGAAACATCTAGAAAGACCACAGTTTAAATGAAGACTAAAGCAATATATGCTACCATTCTTTTCCATATTTGGTTTTCTTTCTTTTTTCCCATTGTTCACTCCATTGGTTACAACCCTTCTATATGACAGACTATTTTATGTCAAAGTATTTGCAGATCCTACACTTGATTGCATGCCGCCAAGGGGCGGGGGGGGGGAGGGAGGGAGAAAAATTTAAACTCAAGGGATTGTGGAACTGAATCTTGTAAACTAAAAGTAAATAAACAAGTCAATAGGAAAAAAATTAAATTAGGGGAGCATGGGATAGTCTCTCAGATTTAAGGAGAAGGGGAAAATTTATGACTAAAGAAGGAATAGAAAGCATTACTAGATATGAAATGGATAATTTCAATTTCCCTAAAAAGCTTTTGCACAAACAAAACTGGAAATGTGTCTTTCTTTTAGAAAAAGATACTGATTTCTATTTTGGATAAATGATTTTTTAAAATAAAATAGTTATTTCATTTTCCTTTTTACAGGTATTTTTGAGGATTTTTAAAATTAATTAATTTTTGGTTTTTAGCAATCATTTCCTTAAATTTCAAATTGTCTCCCCATCCCTCACCTATCCCTCCCCAAGACAGCATGCAATCTGATATAGGTTCTACTTATACATTCTTATTAAACATATTTTCACATTAGTTGTGTTGTATAGAAGAGTCAGAATTAATGGGAGGAAACATGAGAAAGAAAAACATAAGACAAAACAAAACAAAATAGAAAATGGTCTGCTTCAATCTACATTCCAACTCCATAGTTCTTTCTCTGGATGTGGATGGCATTTTCCATCATGTCTTTTGGAATGTTTTAGGTCCTTGCATCATGGAGAAGAGCTAAGTCTATCAAAGTCAGTCATTGCACGCTGTGGCTGTTACTGTGTACAGTGTTCTCCTGGTTCAGCTCACTTCCCACAGCATCAGATCGTATAAGTCTTTCCAGGTTTTCCTGAAGTTCACCTGTTCATAATTTCTTATAGCACAGTAGTATTCCATTACATTCATACACAACTTGTTTAGCCATTCCCCAACTGGTGGAATTTTCTAGTTTTTGGCCACGAAAAAAGGAGTATGTGTGTGTGTGTATGTGTGTGCATGTATGTATGCATGCACGCACGCATGTGTGCATGTGTGGGTGTGCATGCATGTACAAATATGCATGTGTATATGTATGTACATATACGTGTGTATTAATATGTGTATATGTGTATGTGTGTGCGTTGTGTACAGGTATATATGCACACACCTACATGTACACACACATGTGTGTGCATATGCATGCACGTATACGTGTGTGCACGTGTACATACACACAAATACATACATATATACATATATGTATATACATATATACATAAATACACCCCCCATATATATATGTGTGTATGTATTTGTACATGTTGGTGCTTTTCCCATTTTCATGATCGTTGGGATACAGCCCTAGAAGTGGTATCACTGAGTCAAAAAGCATGCACGTTTTTGTAGCCCTTAGTTCCAAATTGCTCTCCAGAACCAATAATCAATCAGTAGAACAAATTCTTTTTTTAATGGAAGCAAATACTAATTTTTAAATAAAATCCTGTTACACTGTACATCAAGTGGGCATTTATTTGTGTGATATAGATTGACCAGTTCTCAGTCTGGGGTAATTGTTCCATTTACCAAATGACATTTCCCTCCTGGATCCCAAGACCCAATGTTGTTCACTTATACTGCAGGCAGGCAGTACTCAATCAGAGCATTTTAACTGCTGAAACAAGCCACATTCCCACCCCCCACCCTCCCACTCCTTGGTCACAATAACCCAAGCAATTCCAACATGGCAAGGAAGGGGGTAGACTGCCTACAGCTCTGCTACTAATAAGGCAACTCTACTTTTACTTTACTTAGAAAAATACACTTCTTCACCTTCCAGACAAGACAGAAAATACATTCTCAGTTAGGAGGGGCCTCTGGGGTCAGTTGTATCAATCCCAATCATTTAACTGAATTAAATCCAGGATCCTCTTTCATAATTCCTTTCCATTCTGGCCCAGGAATCCAAACTGCTAACCAACCCTACCCCCAGAAGCTTCAGGTCACCTTCCCCAGATGACTTGGGTGACTTGTGTCCTCAAAAACCATTCTTTTTATTTTTAGATTTTTTTTGTTAATTTTAAATTTATTTTTAGTTTTCAACATTCATTTCCCAAAGATTTAAAGTTACAGATTTTCTTTCCATCTCTCCCCTACCCTCCACCCCAAGATGGTAAACATACTGAATTCTCCTTCCCCCAATCTGCCCTCTCTCATATCCCCCTCAAAGCCCCCTTGCTTTCTTTTAGGGCAAGATGAATTTGTATACCCCATTGCCTGTATATCTTCTTTCCCAGTTTCATGTAAAAACATTTTTTTAACATTTGTTTTTAAAACTCTGAGTTCAGATTCTCTCCCTTCTCCCCTCCTCACCTGCCCCCACTGAGAAGTCAAGCAATTCAATATTGGTTATACATGTGTAGTAAAGCAAAACATTTCCATAGTAGTCATGTTGTGAAAGACTAACTATATTTCTGTCCATCCTATCCTACCCGGTATTTACTCTGTTTTTTCCTTTGACCCTGCCCCCTTTTCAAAAGTGCTTACTTCTAACTGCTCTCTCCCCCCGTTTGCCCTCCCTTCTATCATCCCCCCTCTTATCCCCTTCCCCACTACCTTCCTGTAGGGTAAGATACCCAATTGAGAGTGTATATTATTCCCTCCTTAAAGCCAAATCCAGTGTAAAGTTGACTCATTCCCTTTTACTTGTTGCTCTTTTCCTCCATTTTAACAGCCTTCTGCCTACTTTATTTGGGATAATCCACTCCATTCTATCTCTTCCCCTCCCCTTCTCCCAATATATTCCTCTCTCACCTCTTAATTTTATTTTTTTATATCATCCCTTCACATTCAACACACCCTGTGCCCTTGGTCTATGTATACTTACCTGCACATACACACATGCACACACACACATACACACACACATATATACATACAAACACACACACACCCATCCATCCATATATATGTGCATGTATGTACATATATATGTACATATACATATATACATACATACACACACATGTACACACACACATACATAATCCTTTCAACTATCCTTATACTGAAAAAGTCTTACATGTTACAAATATAGTCTTTCCATGTAGGATGATTTCCTTTCTTGTTTACTTTTTCATGCTTCTCTTGCTTCTTGTGTTTGAAAGTCAACTTTTCTGTTCACTTCTGGTTTTTTCACCAAGAATGCTTAAAAGTCCTCTATTTCATTGAATTTCCCTATTTTCCCCTGACATATTATACTCAGTTTTGCTGGGTAGGTGATTCTTGGTTTTAATCCTAGCTCCTTTGACCTCTGGAATATTATATTCCAAGCCCTTCAATCACTTAACATAGAAGATGCTAGATCTTATAGTATCCTGATTGTGTTTGCACGATATTCAAATTGTTTCTTCCTGACAGTTTATAGTATTTTCTCCTTGACCTGGGAACTCTGGAATTTGGCTATGATATTCCTAGGAGTTTTCTTTTGGGGATCTTTTTTCAGAAGATGATCAGTGAATTCTTTGAATTTCTATTTTGCCCTCTGGTTCTAAAATATTAGGGAAGTTTTGCTTGATAATTTCTTGAAACATGATGTCTAGGTTCTTTTTTTGATCATAACTTTCAAGTAGTTTAATAATTTATAAATGATCTCTCCTGCACCTATTTTCCAGGTCAGTGGTTTTTCCAATGAGATATTTCACATTGGCTTCTATTTTTTCATTTGTTTGGATTTGTTTTATAGTATCTTGATTTCTCATAAAGTCATTAGCTTCTATTTGCTCTAATCTAATTTTGAAGAAATTATTTTCTTCAGTGAGTTTTTGAAATTTCTTTTCCATGTGTCCAATTCTGATTTTTTTAAGGCATTCTTCTCCTCATTGGCTTTTTGGACCTCTTTTGCCATTTGAGTTAGTCCATTTTTAAGGTGTTATTTTCTTCAGTCAGGCTGTTGAGTCGTTTTTCATGATTTTTTTGCATCATTCTCATTTCTCTTCTAAAATTTTCCTCTACTTCTCTTACTTGATTTTCAAAATCCTTTTTGAGCTCCTCCATGGCCTGCAACCAGTTAATATTTTTCTTGGAGGCTTTTGATGCAGGAGTTTTCACTTAGTTGTCTCCTTCTTGTTCTATGTTTTGATCTTCTTTGTCCCCTAAAAGCATTCTATAGTTTGATTGTGCTTTCTCTGTTTGCTCGTCTTGCCAGCCAATTATTTGACCTTTGAGCTCTTTGTCAGAATAGAACTCTGCTTCAACAGTGTAGAGTGCTGTGTCCCAAATTTCAGGGGTTTTTCACAGCTGTTATCAGAGCTGCTTCCAGAAAACTACCTCGGAACTGCAAGGAGGACTTTCTCTTCACAGCCTCAACAAGCTCTGCTGTGCTAGCACTCCTCACCATAGGACCACCACCCAAGACTGCAACCCAGATCCAAGCAGGGCAAAGCAAGAGAATCCTCCCTCACTGCCGGCAAAGAGATTCCTGCAATTGTCCTTTGGACAGTCACTTGGCCCCCTACAATATCTAGGCCTGGAGCCATAAGTAGCTACAGCAGCAGCAGTTGCAGCCACTGCCACCTCCACCATCCAGGGGAACAGGCCAGACTGTGCTCTTCTATCTCCCAGTTCCAACAGAGTTCCCTACTGACCTTTTACTTTCTCTTTGTCATTTATGGGTTGAGAAGTCTGGAAATCACCACTGTGGTTCAGCTGTCACTGAATCACTCTCCTGAAGTCTGCCCTGGTTGGTCTGTGCCACAGGTCTGGGCAAGCATGGCTCACATGGGACTGTGTTGCACTCCCAGCCCAGGGTGATAGACCCTTCCTGTCAGCCTGCCAGGCTGCCTTCAGCAGGATATTTGTTTCTCTCTGCCACTAAATCTGTTTAGAATCTGCCACACTAAAATCTGTTTAGAGTCATATTCTACAGGTATTGGAGATGGTTGCAGCAGGAGCTCAAGCAAGTTCCTGCTTTTACTCCACCACCTTGCCTCTGTCCCCCTGGACATGTGTTTGAGATGCCTACTGGGCATCCCATTTAAGATATCCAAAAGGTATTTAGAGATGTTTTTTAACTTGACTTGTCTTGACTTGATGTGGGACTGGTGCTCAGAAAAGAATACAAAATGATGTTCATTTCTGAGAAGTGAGATATTTATGTCTAGGAGATACCATGGAAAACTTTGTGGGGGAGGTAACCTTTAGACGGAAGGAATTGGGCTGTAGGAGAAACTGCTATGTGTTTAGGACAAAAAAGATAGAGATTAAAAAAAAACAAACAAACCCTAGCGTGAGCACTTGACTTCCTAAAGGCTGTCATTGGGTGGGAGTGAACATTTACTTCTTTGAAAATCCACTTATAAAGTAGGAATCATTTTATTTGAAGGAATATATTCAGAAACTGGTCGGTCTCCTTCTGGATTCCATTTTGTTTGAAAATTGTATTTCTATTTCTACTGCATTTTCTTAGCTTTTTACATATTTCATGATGTCCATCACCATGGTAGCCAGTAGCTTAAAGAGACACTTTAGGCAGAGTACCTTATTTATTTATTTATAATATTTTAGAGCTTTTATTTTACTGCCTTAGTATATGATCTTAGGGAATCCAGAAATCAAAATACGACTTTAAAACTTAAGAACAATATATGTGAGAAGGGAACTGTTTTACAGCTATTTTTCTCCCAATGTCCTATCCTGTTAAAGTGGCAGCCAGGTAAGGGTTAATAAACAGAAGTCCTTCCCTAGAGTCAGAAAGAGCTGTTTGCTGCTAGAGGGTAGGACATGATGATCACAACCATTATTAAAAATAAGGCACCTCTGTCTAAACGATGAGGCTGAAGAGGAAGAAGAATGTTATCACCACAAATTGGCGAGCAGAAGTAGGAGACTGGGGCAGACAAAGCTGAGTACATAAGTATATAGGCAGGAATAGGGTGAAGTCAGGTGAGCACAAAGACTGAATGATGAGATAAAATACAAAAATACCAAAGAAGCTGGATCAAACCAAGGAGCTCAGCACTCTCAACACAATAATGGCTGATTAACAGCTCTAGATGTGCTCTAGATGCGCAGCCTCCTTGTGGACTAGCACATTTCTCTTCTGTTTATATTTCTCACAAAAAAGTCTACGTACCTAAATTTTAACCATGAATAAAGAGAGTTGTGAAGGACAGTTTAGAGTAGAGATGTCAAACCACAGGCCCAGACAGATTAAAATGTTGTTGGGAAATATTTAACAAAATAAAGAAAAATATAATAGAACATAGATAATGTTAATGTGTAGTTTTCTAAGTCAATATGCAACCTCCTGGGATCCTTATGTATGGTTTAGTGTCCCCACTTCTATTTGAATTTGACCCTATAGGTTTAGAGGACTTGATGTTAAATTGGTAACGTACAAAGAGGACCTGGGTTAAAGATATGAAATTTCTCTTCCTGAGGATAGCAACATCTGGGCCTGGCCACACTGAGCTCATTAAAGTGTTTCCTTGACTCAGGCATTAGCTTTTCAACCATCAAAGCACCAGGCATTGCTTTAAACACATATGAAAAAGATCAGGAAAGACATTTTTCCCCTGGAAACATAGCATTCCAGTGAAGATGACCAGAATCTATGCACCTGGCAGTTTGGGGAATAAAGTTCATCTGGGTGAGGGAAAAATGCAACAAAACCTACTGATTGTCCTTAGATGTTGGATTTGTCTTGCAACTGTGGTATATTCATTAATAAATGCTACAGTGAATGAGGTGCTACAAAAACAACAAATTTGTGTATCCCCCTTAACACTGCTCCCATTTCCTTAGTATGAAGATCTGCGGGAGGGGCTTTCAACTGTCAGACTGTAACCATTTAAAAAGGGATAAAGAATTTAGCCCCAGACTTATTTGCTGGCTGATAAACCACCCAGAAAATCTTTAAGGTAACAGAGCCTTGAAAATAGAATTTCAGGAACCTTGATTTTCAGAAGATATACTGAACTCAGTCACCCTAAAACCCAACTTATTTGAATATGATGCAGCTGAAATGAGGCAGCTGTCCCAGAGAGCAGAAAAGCTGCCTTGTTTTAGGAAGCTTAGCTGTTTTCTTGTTGTAGGAACAACACTAGGGTGTGACCTGGGCATCTGGTGCTCACTCTATGGTCTTGGGAAGAGCCCCAGCAGCAGCAGTGACCTCAGCTGGCATTTACAAGTATAGATGGGAGGTTCTGTAACAGTTTATAAAAAAGGGAAATGGAAACAGGGAGGAGAATTATGCTGTAGGACTCAGGGATAGAGCACATATCCTAGGTAGTACCTTGTTATTAAAGTGAGACTTTAGAAATAGCTCAGGAGGCTGCAGTGATTTGGACAAGGGAGGTGACCTTTTGGGATAATTACATGAATATCCCAATTAGGTGCTCTACTCCCATACTATTCTGGCTAAAATCCTATTACATTTGAATTACCTACTTGTGAGAATTTGCTCCTGCAAAGGTCTGACAGCGCATTGAGGTGGAAAATGTACACAGGCAGGTGAATTTAAAAGATCTGAAGTGATAAAGAACAGAAGCAAGGCTAGGAAATGAAAGAGGGAATTTGGTTAATAAATAAAGGGGGCAGAATGTTAACAGTCATTATATGGGAACATGAAAGGACAGACTCATACTAAGAAACAGGAGCTGTAATAGCCTAAAAAGAAGCTAAGTATCACATACTAACTAAGAGTGAATTTCTCTGCACTCCCAGAGCCATCACCCCTTTGGGACAGTTATCCATCTTGGAGGCACCTCCTAAGCCCCAGATCCAAAGGAGGGAGCCATACTGTCAAATATACTTAGCAGTCAAAGGTAGTGAGAAGCAGCCATGATACAATGAAATGTAGCATATACTCTGGGTGACTATCCCAACCACTTCCCTTTGGGGTTCTCGGAGCTGCTACCTCCAGGATTGGAGTGGAGTTGGGGGTATCTTTCTAATACTACTTTCAGTGTGATTCCCCCCATGATTATCAGTTGACATCAACAAGACATCTAGCTTTAATGAGTTTTAACAAAGGGCCATTTTACTATGGTGATATAGTTGGTATGCTATCATCCCTTCCTCCCCTGCCCTGCTACACAAGCCCTGAAAAATCTGTGAACCATTCTCCAACCAGGACATGCAGAGTCCAGAGGAACATAAGTGGAAGCTTAGTTGGACTGATGATTAAAGGATAATTCAAAGCTCCAGGCTCAATGGAGCCTCCAAATGCCCCTTAGGCATGTTGGGAGTTCTTGAGCTGGGCTCTCTTGAACCTTGACTCTAGGTCCAGTGTGATGCTGGCACTTGATAAAGACACCATCTGTTGCAGGGATACAGATGGGAAGATGGCAAGTTCAAAATTCCCTGGGCTCTTTGAAACTAAAAAGGTTCTTTTTAATCTAAAGCAGTGGTTCTCAACCTTCCTAATGCTGCAACCCTTTAATACAGTTCCTCATGTTGTGGTGACCCCCAACCATAACATTATTTTTGTTGCTACTTCATAATTGTAAAATTGCTACTGTTATGAATCTATCTGATATGCAAAATGTGTTTTCATTGTTACAAATTGAACATAACCCACAGGTTGAGAACCGCTGAAGGGATAGGCAGGAGACCTAGGTCAATGATCAAGTTGAGGCAGAGATGTTCTTCTCTCCCCTAAGAGATGCTATCTTGTAAGTCTTTTGACTCTTTTTGGTTCTGAACTGACTCTCAGCGCTATATGGGTTTCACTCACTTTGACCACATTTCCTATATAAATTCACTGCAGTTCATCTAGTGGTTTTCCTATTCTTTTTATTTTTAATTTATCATTTGTTTTAATATTCTTTTTCTTAAATTGAGTTCCAAATTCTTTCTCTTCTCCCAGCCCCTCTTCTACCCAATGAGAAGGCAAGCAATAGGAAAGCGATGTAAAACATATTTCCATACTAACTATATTGTGGAAAGAAAAACAAGCAAGAAGAAAGTAAAAGTAAAAAAAAATTTACTTCAATTTCATTCAGAATTCATACATTCTCTCTCTCTGAAGGCAGATAGCATTTTTATCAAAAGTTTTTTGGACTTGTCTTGGATTATTGTATTGATCAGAATAACTAAGTAATTCACGGTTAATCATTATACAATACTGCTGTTACTGTGTACAATGATCTTTTGGTTCTTATCAGTTCACTCTGAATCAATTCACATAGGTCTTCCCATGCTTTTCAGAAACGATTCCCCCTTGTCATATGTAACAGCGCAATAGTATTCCATCACAATCATATGCCACAACTTGTTTGGCTATTCCCTAACTGATGTGCTTCTTTTCAATTTCCAATTTTTTGCCACCACAAAAGGAATTGCTTTAAATATTTTTGTACATCTAGGTCCTTTTCCTTTTCCTTTGATCTCTTTGGATACAGACCTAGTAGTAGTATTGCTGGGTCAAAGGGTATGCACAGTTTTGTAACCTTTGGGGTATAGTTCCAAATTGTTCTCCAGAAAGGTTTGATCAGTTCACGACTCCACCAGAAGTCAATTTTCACATGCCTTCTAGCATCTGTCATTTCCCTTTTCTGTCATGTTGGACAATTTGATGGGTGTAAGATGTTAGCTCAGTTATTTTAATTTGTATTTCTCTAACCAATAGTGATTTAGAGCACTTTATATGACTATATATAGCTTTTGTTTCTTCTTTTGAAAACTGCCTATTCATATCCTTTGCTAATTTATCATTTGGAGGATGGTTCTTAGTTTAACAAATTTGACCCAATTTCTAAATATTTGAGAAATGAAACAATATCAAAGAAACTTGCTCTGAAAATTCTTTCCCAGTTTTGTTGCATTGATTTTGTTTGTGCAAAATATTTTTAATTTTATGTAATCAAACTTATTCATTATGCTTCCCATGATCCTCTTTATTTTTTGTCATAAGCTACTCCCTTACCCATAGACCTGACAGGTAAAATTTTCCATGCTCCCCTAATTTACTTATGATAGCACTCTATGTCTAAATTGTGTACCTATTTTGAACTAACATTTGCATACATGTGAGATGTTGATCTTGCCTGGTTTCTTCCAGAATACTTTCCACTTTTTCCAGAAATTTTTGTCAATAGTGATCTCTTGCCCACAAACCTTGAATTTGGGGGTTTATCAGACACTAGATTAATATGGTCCTTTACTACTGTGTATTTTGTACCTAATCTATTTCATTGAATCCAATGGTTTTTGAGCACTTTTTGTACCTCACCTAAAGTCTTTGATTGATCAACTGATACATGTTCTTTTTTTTT
>JAQQSW010020774.1:0-10785 GCA_028646575.1 Pseudocheirus occidentalis | reverse complement strand
GGGCAACTTTCCTTAAGAATTTCTCAAAGTATGCTTTCCAAGTTCTTTTTTTTTGATCATGGATTTCAGGTAGTCCAACAATTTTCAGATTATCCCTCCTGGATCTATTTTCCAGGTCAGTGTTTTTTTCAAGGAGATATTTCACATTGCTTTCTATTTTTTCATTTATTTGTAACTGTTTAATAGTATCTTGGTTTCTCCTAAAGTCATTAGCTTCCACTTGCTCCACTCTAATTCTGAAGGAATTATTCTCTTCAGAATGCTTTTGAGATTCTTTTTCCATCTGGCAAATTTGACTTTTTAAAACATTCTTCTCCTCATTGACTTTTTGGGCATCTTTTGACATTTGAGTTAATTTATTCTTTAAAGTGTTGTTTTTTTCAGTCATATTGTTGACTCTCTTTACATGATTTTCTCGCATTATTCTCATTTCTCTTCCCAGTTTTTCCTTCACTTCTCTTATTTGATTTTCAAAGTCCTTTTTAAGTCAATCTATGGCTTAAAGGCAATCTTCATTTTTCTTGGAAGCATTTCGTGTAGGAGTTCTGACTGAGTTGTCTTCCTCCTGTTCCATGCTTTGATCCTTTTTGTCCCCCAAAAAGGATTCCAGAGTTTTATTGCTATTCTTACTTTGCTTTCTTTACCTGCTCATTTTGGCCAGTCAATTAATTGGTTGGGTTTTTTTTTAGCTCTGTGGAACTCTGCTTCCAGGGGGGAAAGCTCTGTCCCAAATTGCTGGGGTTTTCACAGCTGCCAGAGCTATTAGGGGGTGCTGCAGCCCCCTCCAACTTTGGCTCACTGAAAGTGCATCCCAGGATCATCACCCAAGACCACAATCCAGATCCAGGCTGCTTAACACAAGAACCCTTGGCCCTGATCAATTACCTTGGTCCCCTTGCAATCTGCAGGCCAGGAGCTCTGAAGCAGCCCAGTGGAGGCAGTTGCCACTTGCAGCCATTCCTGCCACTACTGCCACTTCCTGCTACTTCCTTGCCCTGGGGGCAGTTTAGCCAGACTGCTTTTCTTCCCCAAATTTAGCTAAATTCCACTAACCTTTCTCTTAGCCTTGTTTCTCCTGGCTTGATAAAGGTGGAAATTGCCCCAGCTGCTGCTGATCCACTCTCCTGGAGACTCCAGCTGCTGTCCTCCTGACCGCTATGGGGCCAGGCACAGTTTCAGGCTGGCCTGGTTTCAGCTCCCAGCCTGCTGTGATGAGCCCCACCTCCCAAGCTGCCTTCAGAGAGAGATGTGTTTTCTGTATTTTTGTGAGTTTTGGGGCCCTAAAATTTGTTTAGAGTCGTATTTTATGGGTGTCTTAGGTGGCTGTGTGGGAGCTGCTGCTTCTATGCCACCATCTTGTCTCTGCCCCTCACCACCCTTTTCTTGATCCCTACTCTAAGTTTTCTTCCACCATCAGAATGTATACTACTTTGTTGGCAATTTGATCCTTAGCATTCACCACAATTGCTTGGTACATAATGAGCTTTTTACTAAGTGATCTTTCTTGCTTTCCAAAAAGTGATCATCTGACTTAGTTTTGTCTAACTATCTGTCTCAGTTTTATCTAATTAATTAGATCAAGGCCAAAATACTCCTGGGTAATTTGGGCCGGAGCAGGTGGTCTATGGGCAGGATTTGTAATGTGTTTTGAAAAGAAGCAAATGGAATGACTTCTGTTTCCCAACATTGATTGCTCTACTCCCAGTCTTACTATCTCTCCTTCCCACTACTCCCTCAAGTGGAAATGTAGACACGATATGGGTAAGAAAATTTATCCTCTAAAGTGAAGCCATCTTGAACTAGAAGGGATAGTTTTAGGTCAGGGGTGGGAAACCCACTCAAGACCACATGTGGCCCTCTAGATTCTCAAGGGCAGCCCTTTGACTGAATTCAAACTTCACAGAACAAATCCTTTTATTTTGGGCCACACAAGGCCACGAGGTTGCAGGTTCCCCACTCCGCCCAAAATTTAGGTAGTAGAAGACTCCCTCTCATGGAGGTTTGCAAACAAAGGTTGGTTGAACACTTACAAGATGGTACATAGAAGAGCTGCTTTTTCATATAAAATTTGGACTATTACCCTTCCAACTCCAACATTGTAGGATTCTGGAATTCCTTAGAGAGAAGGAAATTAAAGGGGGAGGGAGAAAAGGACAAGTAGGGGGGCTATATCAGTGAAATGTGCCCCTGCTCTGATACTGGGAAGCAAAACTGTGTCTGGTTAATATGGAGCATTGCTCTGTCCACCTCTACCTCTAACACTGCTTGTAGAAGGAGGGCTAAAGGGGGAGAGAAACAGGGAACACCAACCCACTGACTGGAGCCTTATCTTCTTGAATAATTACAGATCTACTGATGGAATGCTAAAAATAAGGAATCTTTGCTCCAGATTCCTTTTAAGTCCACGAGCTATTAAAAGCCTTTTGTTCTTCCAGGTTTCCAGAACCTGAGTGTGTTCAAAACAGGCTTTGGAGGGAATGCATTTATTGATATTATTGCTCATTTTGTGCAAATCCATTAACTACTTTACATGCCATAACAATCTAAATGATATCCCATGAATCATCATGATATTTTAAAGTACTTGGTAGAGTGATAAAGTCAATTAACAGTGCTGAGCCTCTCCATGGCCTGGCAGTGACTTACAGGTCCAATATACAGAAATTTCAGCTATCAGCATGACCCTCACCTTTTAAAGTTTTTGTTATTTTTGGAGGGAGGAAGGCACGTCAATAGGGGTTAAGTGACTTGCCCAAGGTCACACAGCTAGTAAGTGTTAAGTATCTGAGACTAGATTTGAACTCAGGTCCTCCTGACTCCAGAGTCAGTGCTCTATTCATTGCACTACCTAGCTGCCCCTATGACCCCAACCTTTAAACCCAGATGGTCCACTTGGATCCTCAGGAATCTGCTTCCTGTTTTATTTAGTAAACTCAATGTGTGTGAAACCCACCTGAACAAGTTCAATGTAAAAAAAACTCATCTGGATTAAATAGGGGCAACCGAGGGAGTTGCACTTCCTTTTCTCCATTTGTGAAACTTGGATTCAAAGGGTCACGTGAGCCTGCAGATTCCCCATCTTCGGTATAGGTGAATCACCTAACAACCTCTTAGAGAATTCACTAAGACTATGAATTGCAATGAAGGTACTGTTATTAGAAAAGATTTACCTCACCTAGGAGTTTCCCTCCCTAGAGATAACATAGATTCACTCTCTAAACCAGAGGAAATTCACAGATGGACATTGTCTCTCATATTTCTTTGATCTTTATCCCCTTCCTCACCCTGGAAGCAAATTAGATTGACTCACTGTGCCTCAACATTCATGCGCCATTTTTTACCTTTTTTCTGTAAGTGCAATTGACTAAGCAATTATTTAGGTATTTGATAATTGAGAATTTGGGGGCAGAAGAGGATAACTTTAGGGAACGGGTCAAGAACTTTCAGTAATTTTTCTTATAAAAGTCAATGGAAATGAGACTTTCTTTAAATTGGCTTTAATTATATGGACAGATCACAAAGATGGATTTCATCCATATAGCAATGCAATGTATGTTTCTTTTGTGGTCTGCAGTAGCTCTTATAGACCATGAAGGTTCAGCTGCTGCAAATGTCATGTTGCCCCAGAAGAACAATGTGTCTCAAGATTGAAAAGGCATTCATTAGAAACTGAAGTTGTTCACATTTTAGGAGCTGTAGGATAAATGAATGGATTCAGGTATGTGTGTGTGTGTGTGTGTGTGTGTGTGTGTGTTGTGCTCTGTGGGATTAGTTTTATTAGAGTATGCTTCAAATATGGAGGGAGGATTATACTTTCTGCAAAGACAAATCTGGAAAATATTTAACAATTTCTTTTAATTCCCTAAACCTTTGACTAATATAGCCATTCAGGAACTGAAATCAATGAATACTAAAATTTTGTTCATGAGAAAACACAGAGCAACAACTCACTGGAAGACAGCAATTCTTTAATAAGAATAGAAAACTTATGTTAAAACAAGCTGGTTCCTGAATAGGTTTTGAAATGAAAAAAATCAATTAGTCACTTTTTTGTCACTATTTTGTATCAATGCCTATAAAACGGTGACAGAATATTAATGTGGAAGTCCATTACTTCTACAAATGGGACACTAATTACAACATTGCTAAGTGGCCCCATTTGCTAAGCATCATTGTGTTGGCATCTTTAGAAAACAAATGAGGAGCAGGGACCACTAAAAAGATTGACTAATGAGGAGGGATGCCTTTCTTTGAGATAGGATACAATAATTAGAATATGCTAACCTCCTGCTACTCCTTTGCTTTCTAGCAGATAAAAAACCTCTATATCCAGCCAGAAGAGTCATATTTTTGTTTTACAATAAGAAATTTTTGGACCAAGCTTCACAGGGCATCTTCTATAAAACCAAAAAATCCCTCTTCTACACTGGTTCAGCTCTCTTTACTTGCCCTGACTTTCCTCCATTTCTTCCAAATGAATAAAATCTAAATAAAATTTATAGTAATGGCATATACTCTCCTTCAGTCTGTGACTGCTTTCCTTTTCCCAATGACAGTGTATTTATCAAAGATCCACAGAGGGAGAGATTTAGAAAGCATTTTTTCATAATCTTGACTGTTATAGATATTTAAATTCTGCTTAGACAATTTCTTCAATCTATTTTTCTGCAGGCATTGAAATCTAATTGGATTTTTAATAGAATCTGTATTTATATTCTATTTCCTATTTTGTATCTGTCAGTAATAGTCTGATGAAAAGTGGTGTCAAACATTACAAGTAGGCATGCAAACTGTTCACCAAAGTATCCCAGGAGCCCAAGTGTTAATTGCTTTATGGATTCTTTTTATTCTTTGAGAGGGCATTTATGTAGGTGAGCCACCAGTACTGTTTGCTAAGTGGGCCATACAAAAGTGGTGAACAAAGCTGTATGATATCCTCATATCATGCAATATTCAGCTTTTTCCTCCATCTCTGAGTTCATTAATACTGTAGGGGGAGCAGAGCTAGCAGGAGAAAAAGTTAGAAATCATCTAACACAGTTGAGAAAATGGTTATCACCAGGTCACAGAAGTAGTAAGTACAATAGCATAGCTGCGACTCCACCACACCCCTTACCCACCCTTACACACCAAGGTAAGTTTTCTATTTATTTGTACACTAACACACATTACATGGCTGAGCTTGGCTCCAAAGACCTAAAAGAGTAAGACAGAAAGGACAGCAACAGTAAAAATGGAGGTCAGCTGACAAAGAAGATGAAATAGTGTTCTGGGAGCCCAGAGTTGAAGGCGGAAGAGATGAAAGAGATAGAGAAGAAACCGATGAGGCTGAGGAAGATGATTGTGTCTGAGAAGAAGAAAATCATTCACAGCAAGGACGGATTCAATCTAGGCCTACAAAGGATGGAAAATAGGGTGCTAGTGTTAGCTCCTAATCATCTTGGGTGGGGACTGGAGGGTAACAGTGAAAGCCTGGAGGGGTAATAGATTAGTCAGTAATAGATCTTCAACTCTAAACTGCCTGGATTCAGACCTCATCATGCAGCTGAACTTACTCTCTCCAGTTTTTATTAATTTCTTATCTGCCAAGTCTAATAACCTTTTCTCAGTCTTCATTCTTCTTGACTTCTCTAGAGCTTTTGACGCTATTGACGAGACTCTTCTCAATAATGTCTTCTCCCTTGACACTTCTGCCTTTGTTGTTTGTAGATTCCTCAGTTTCCTTTGCTGGATTCCCAAGGCTCTGCTGTGGGCCTTTTTCTCCTCTCTCTATACTGTTTAGCTTAGTGATATCATCAGATACCATGAATTCAATTATTATCTCATTGCAGATGATTTTCATATTTATTCAGTCCCAACTTCTTTCCTGATCTCCAGTATCACACATCCAACTGCCTTTTGGACATCACTAATTAAATGCTCCATTAGATATTTCAAATTCAGCATGTTCAAGACTGAAATCATTATCTTTCCTCCAAATCCTCTCTTGTTTCTAACTTCCCTATACTGTCAAAGATACTACAGTCCCCCAAGTTTACAAATAAGGTGTCATTCCCAACTTCTCACTGTCTTTTACCACCTCCATATCCACCTAATTACTAAGTCTTGTCAATTCTATTTGTATTGACATCTTTCCTGTAGGGACGCTTATCTTCTCTGACACTGCTACCACCCTGGCATACAGGCCTTCTTCATCTCATACCTTGACTACTGCAATGGCCTATCTGACTGTAAACTTCCTGCCCTTTTAATTGTTGCCTCCACCAGCTTGGGATTCTCTCCTTCCTCATCTCTGCCTTTTGGCTCCTTTCAAGTCCTAGCTAAAATTCTCCTTCTGCATGAAGATTTTCTTTGTTCCCCCATAAGGCTAGAGCCTTCCCTCTGAGATTATCTCCAATTTATCCTGGGTATATTTTGTTTGTACATCATTCACTATGTTGTTGTCTCCCTGGTTAGACTGTTAGTTCCTTGAGAGCAAGGATTATTTTTCTTTTCTTTGTATTCCCAGAGTTTAGCCCAGTGGATGTGGCAGGTGTTCAAAACTCATACTTGCTGTTTACTGTTGAGTTTTCTTATCACCTCCTTCCTGACATTCTTATCCTTATTCCTCCATTACTTTACCTCCTGGTCTTTTCCCATCTCCATTTTATCTCTAAACTTCCTAAATTATTTTTAGATCACTCCTCCTAATTCTCATATATCAGTTGCTCCAACTTATTTCTCCTTTTTTTTTTGGAGGGGGGAAGGCAAGGCAATTGGGTTTAAGTGACTTGCCCAAGGTCACACAGCTAGTATGTATGTCAAGTGTTTGAGGTCACATTTGAACTCAGGTCCTCCTGCCTCCAGGGCTGGTGCTTTATTCACTGTGCCACCTAGCTGCCCCTGATTTATTAAATTGAAACCTACTCAGTCCTCAGGTTCCCTAATTTGAATCTTTTCCTTCTTAATGTCCTATTCTAAATGTATTTCCCTCAGACCCTCCTTCCCCACTCTGGCACTAGACTGCTTTGGGCTGAGTTCCATAAGTATTCTCTTTTTGTTGAATCAAATTTAAAACTGGGGAGTAGGTAAAGAAAGGGAGATTATGAAAGAGAGAATGTCTGAGTCTAGACTATAGATGAGTATGAATTATTGGTGAAAGATTTTGTTCTTAATTGTGAGGTGGAAAGGTTGGCATTTAAGGTATATGTAGGAGAATGACATCATTTCCCAACACATTATAAGGAAGAATGATTTTGACAGGTAGTACAGGGGTATAAAAGGAGTTTAAAACCATTTAGCAGGCAGTTATAATGGTTTAGACACAAGATAATAACAGTCTGAAGTATGACAGTAGCAGAAGGAGAGGAAATTTTGAAGGCAGAATTGCTAGGACTTAGGGCCTGATTGGATATGGAGTAAGTTGAAGGCTGCACGCTTGGGACAATGGGTTTCCTCTACTGTGTTGGGTCTAGCAATGAGGTACAATGGCACTCTGTGACAGAAGTGATAAACATGCTCCTCAGATCTTTGTGGCCTTCAACATGGGGAACCAGAGGAAAATGTCATTGGGAAATATTAACAAAAACAAACAAAAATACAAGAAAATAGATAAAATTATATTTTGAGACTGAGTCAATATGGGCCTGAAGGCATCCTTATGTATGAATGAATTTCTATTTCAGTTTGAGATCCCTGCCTTTAAAGATCAGAGATTCCACAGGAATTTTTACACTATATTTAAGGCCAAGGGATAATAATTCACAAAGAAAAATAAAGCACTCATTTGATAGAAATGATATGGTGTTTCTGAAGTATTTCAAGGCAGCAGATTATAGTGGAAAGAGGCACTGATTTGGTGTCACAGGACTTCCATATTGGTCACTTACTACCAATGTGACTCTGTGGGCCTCCATTTCTCTATCTGAAAAATGAAGAAGTTGTAATAGATGACCTCTTAAGTCCCTTCCAGCTCTAAATCAGTGATTTTCTATGTTCAAGATGTGATGAAATAAACTTAAATCAGGAAAGTTGCTATACTTTATTCCCTGACCATTTAAAAAAATGTGTTTTCAATAATCTTTCTGTATTTCATATTGTTCTGTAGCAAACATAAAAAAGATGGGTATGCCATTTTACCACCTAAGTTATACAGTATGGAAACCTTTAGATTACCATGGATTTTTTTTAAAGGTGAGTTGACCAGGCTTGTAGCAATAGCCATATTGTCTTATATTTCTTTCCACTCATTTCTTTTTCAAAAGCTATTTTAAGTAGTCAAATTGTATTGTTAGAAATGGGAATTAATCACATGCATAAATATTATCTTTTGTTTCACCTCATTGGCCATTAACATTAGTGTGAACATATGAGTTTTTGGAAAGTCTTACCCTGAGATATGAAAACCAATAAGAGAACTAAAGTAATATATGACTTCTTAGGCCAGAATGAAAATGCCATCATCACCACCACCATCATCATCTTCTCCTCTTGCTCCTCCTCCTCTTCTTCCTCTTTCTTCTTCCTCTTCCTTTTTCCCGTCTTCTTGTTCTTGTTCTTCTTTTCCTTCTCCTTCTTCTTCTCCTCCTTCTCCTCCTTTTTCTCTTCCTCCTCTTCCTCCTCCTCCTCCTGGTGAAAGAATGCTTTAAGGTTTACAAAGTCCTTTAAAATATTATTTTATTTTATCCTCACAACAACCTCAGGAGGTAGAGATTATTATTATTGCCATTTTATAGATAAGGAAACTGAGGTAGCCTGAGGTCGAACTTATCCTAGGCCACATAACTGATATTGTTTTTAGGGCTCTGAGGAAATAGGTGTTTTAAGGAGTTGTTAGTAGGACCACAGACACACAGACATTTTAGAAAGCAATATAGGAAAATGCAAATGAAGTAAAAAATTGAATATATATTTCAACTTAGCAATTTCAATGCTAGGACTCTTCTAAAAACATCATAAAATGACTTACTTGTACAAAAAATTCATAGCTATTATTTTTGTAATAGAAAAAATAGAAACTACTTATGCATCCAACAATTGGCAAATGACTGAAAAAAAATATGGAATGTTAATATAATGGAATATTATGATGCCATAATATAATAAAATTAAATGTAAAAAAAATCATGGAAAGCTCTATATGAGATGAAGTAATGTGAAATCATATCCATCAATAAAAAAGGAAAGACAAAGAGTAAGGAATGGCGGGAGGAAGTAACAAAAAAAGAACAAAGGAAAGAAGGAAGGATGGAATGAAGGAAGGAATGGAGAGAGGGAGGGAGAGAAAGAAAAAAAGAAGGGAGAGAGGGAGAAGAAGGAAGGAAGTGAGAGGAAGGAAGGAGAAGAAGGAAGAAAGGGAGGGAGAGAGAAAAGGAAGTAAAGGAGGAAGGAAAAAAGTAAGAAGGAAGGAAAGCAGGAAGGAAAGATTTGAAGGAAAGCAGGAAGGAAGGAAGAAAAAAAACTGACCTAAAAGAGGCCAGATTTTAGACCTGGAAAGGGACATGGAATAAAAGTATCATATTTTCTCCCTTTTGTACATTAATTCTTTTGTTTCAAACTTATTCAGGTCTAAATGACTTGAGTAAGATATTTTTCCTTTTTTTGTTGATAGTTATTAAATTTATAATTAAATCTTTAAAATACAGTTGACCTCTGTGGAGCAACTTTTTTTTTGGTTTTGAGGAGGAATAGTCTATTGACATTTCTTTGATTTCCTTTTGGTGTGCACAGCAAACTAGAAAGAGATAATACACAGTGTGCACTCTTCTTATATATTTCAATGTATTCATTGTTACTTATGTGTATTTTTATATTTTCAGAGTTTGACAGGGAGATGAAAAATTTTAATTGATGGTAAATACATATTCAGGTGAACCACTGATCTAGAGGCAGCAAGTATATAGTAATAATGTACATGAAATCTAATGAAATATATCATCTATATATACAAATATATTTATAGCAGCTCTTTTTGTGGTGGCAAAGAATTGGAAATTTAGGGGATGTCCATTAGTTGGGGAATGGCTAAAGAAGTTTTGGTATATTATTCTGATGGAATACTACTGTGCTATAAGAAATGATGAGAAAGATGCTTTTAGAAATGTCTGGAAAGATTTACATGAACTGATGCAAAGCGAAGTGAACAGAACCAGAAGAATATTAAACACAGTTGTAATGGCAATGAAATTTGAAAATCTCTTTGTATTGGAAAGCTGACAGGTACTTAGAAACTAGTTTCAAATTAAGCCTCTGTTAAAGAAACAGAAGGTGTGATCCCTTGTTGCTGACATAACAGGAAGGGACTGAACAGGGAGGAGCAAGACTGTATATAAGGAAAAGCCCAACTGAGAAAGTCAGAACTTATTGGGATAAGCTTCATGGAGGCAGAGCAGCTGTTGCAGCATCTGACGGCTGGGCTGTTGCTGCTGGACTGGAACTTCCATAGAGAAAGCGATTTTGATTTTGAGAATGGGAGAAAGTGATTTTGATTTTGAGAATGGAGCTTATGGTGCTTAGGATTTCTAAGGGATAGCCACAGCTGCTGAGGCTGTTGAGGATTTCTGAGAGCCAGCCAGAGCTGCTGAGGCTACTGAGGGTTTCCAAGGACAAGCTGGAGCTTGCAGAAGCTGCTGAAGATTTCTGAGGACCAACTGGAGCTGCTGAAGACTGAGGAAGCATGACTGTACTGTCAATATTTTGTACAAATGTTCTTGTGGCTTTTTTAAGCCTTGACTTCCCAGGAATAGAGACCATGAAGGATTTAAGGTGGACTAGACACTATGAGTTTCAGTGTGAACAAGAACTGCA